>OZ020214.1:434032-600338 GCA_963971245.1 Cladonia rubrotincta
CACTCGACCTGTTGAGAAAAACCGGGATAGATCCAAGGCGCAATATCTTCTACCGCACTGGTTTCGAGAGGGATACATGTCGCTTAATGGATGGTGTGGTTCCAATCAGCATTGAGTCCATTGCAAATGTTTTCGGCGCCGACTTGCGCGAAGGAGATATAAAGCCAGTTTCATAGGATTGATCAACGTGCAGACGGAGCTGGAATCCTGCAAATCTTCATTCATCTAAATTAGGAAGCTTGATGTTTCCGACGTGCAGCTTTGTAGCTTAGCGTTCGCGTCGGGTCAATGACTGGCTCCTGTTGGATCAGATAGCCGTGCTTACTACAAGCCACTGCGGAACAAGTAACAGACTTCGTCTGGCAACCACCACCTCCTGCTCCCCGTTAGGCTCTACCCTTCGCTGTCATTTGTTCTCTGGTCCTCTCGCCACTCACGCATTTCCACATTACCTCAGGTTAACCACTCCTCTACAATAACGGATCTTTCTCTCTCTCCTTACGCAGACAGCGTAATATGAGAACGTCAACCTCCATGTGGCCGATGAAGGAAGAGCCAGATTCGACACGGAGTGAGCCATGAACATCTCCGAATCAGCGGCCACACGGCTAAGTGCATTTGTCACTGATTCCTACAGGAAGCAAGCGGCAACTCCATGCATCAGCAGCCACCATTCCACACAGACCTTTGTGATGGAGGTGTCCCCACGTCCCCTTTCTGCAAAAGAGAACTAGGACTAATATATAACGCCCATCTGCATATGCAAGCCTGACGAGACGTCCGAAAGGATACGAAGTACAAACTAAGATCTCCGCCCCAGCTGCCGCGCTCTCGTCCGCGCACTAATCGCTGATACTGTTGGCTAAGAAAAGGAACACGACTCTTTCCCCCGTCAGAGCCCCCAGGAGGGCAAATAGAATATGATCTGTGCCCAGAACCGCGTTTCATTTCCCTGAATCCAAGGCACCGGAGCCTTGCCTTGCCTCATACTGGATACTGGCGCAGCTGTTCGACCGAGCGTGGAAACTGCGATGTGTAAGCTGTAACCGAACGTCAATTGAATTTAAGTCATTCGCTTGCTGACATTGCCGGAGACTCGTCCATACTTGAACGGCAGTGCTGTTCGCGCTTCAATTGACTATTGAACTTATGTTGCATGTGTGGGCCCATGTAGAAATTGGCAAGGTCACCCACACATCCTCGTGAGGAGTGCGATACCATGTGTTTAGCTTCATCTTCGGCCCAATTCTAAATGGGAATGTGTAAGTTGATGTAGCATCACCTAGCAGGTCAAGCCATATCTTAATCACAAGCACGCCACTCCACAAGTGGTGACCAAGGTGATAAGCTAGAAATACGACACGTCTCAAAAGAGACCCTCTTTAGCCAAAGCTATATATACGAACATATGATTCTCCTTTTTATTCCTTCGGAAAATCCATCTCTATCTCTTATCTCTCAATCTTCGTAGTGACCGACAAGAATATATACTCAATCTTGTTCCTGCACCATGGTTCAAACCAATCTTCAAGGCTCAGCTTTGAGAGCTGCCCTGGCTACATGCTGTGGCATAGCCTTCCTGGTCGGTTCGACCCTATCAATCTACTATCTTCTGCTAATAATATCATAGCTTTTTGGTTATAACCAAGGCCTTTTTGGTGCGGTGATAGGTCTTGAGACGTTTCACCGCGACTTTGCATACCCCGGTCCGAGCCTAGTGGGCGTCATGGCGTCTATCTATTCGTTGGGGTGCTTATTTGGAGCCATTGTGGCTTTCCTGACCGCGGACAGCCTCGGCAGAAAAGGAAGTGTGGGTTTTGGAAGCTGGGTTGTCCTCATAGGTACCATATTGCAGACTTCAACGACCGGCAAAATCCAAATGGTTGTCTCCCGACTCATCTCTGGTGTTGGTATCGGCATGATCACCGTCAATGTTCCCATTTGGCAGGCTGAAAGCTTTAAAGGTCACAACAGAGGCGTATGTTTTGTCTGTCACTTTTGAGACCTCTTCATCGCAATCCACTAATCCAATCAGGCTCTTCTCGTCGTTCAGAGTGCCTTTATCGCTCTTGGTTATCCGCTCAGCACGTTCATGGGTCTCGCGGGCCGCAAAGCCGAACCTTCATCTTTTGCATGGCGCTGGCCAATTGCTTTCCAAGGCCTATTCACCATTGGGATCCTCCTATTCCTCCCGTTTCTTCCGGAATCGCCACGTTGGTTGATGCAGCACGAAAGGATACAAGAAGCGACGGAGGTTTATGCTCGCTTTCAGGGTTCCGATGCCACGATCAGCGATCTGAGGGTTCTCAAAGAACGTGAAGAGGTTATGGCTTCCATCGAAAAGGAACGCCACATGGGTCAGGCTTCGTGGACGGAAATATTCACTGAAAACAAAGAAAGAAGCATCAGCCGCGTACTTCTTGGCGCAGGGCCCTACTTGTCTGAACTTCTGTCACCCTTGGTGTTTCGATTCCTACTGATGATATCTTAACAGATTCAACCAGTGGTCGGGAATCAATTCTCTTGCAAATTACCTGCCGATCATATTTGAGCATAACGTCGGCTTATCAAGCGAAATGTCTCTGATCATCACAGGCGTCCTAGGTGTCCAATATTTTCTCGTCTCATGGCTGTACGCTTAACCTCCTACGATATCATTCCACAAACCCAGACTTGACTGACTCTGCCAGCCCCTACTTCTTTATCGAGAAAGCCGGCCGTCGCAATGTACTTATGTCCAGTGCTGGAGCATGTTCATTTTGTATGGTCATGATAGCAGTCATGCTCTGTATGGGGACTGTCGTGGTACTTATGCCACCCTTCCGTTCTCTGTATTTATGAGCTAATCCATATCCATCCATCAGACCTTGTGGCTCTTCGTAGCCTTCACTTTCCTCTTCTTCGACTTCTTCTCCCTCGGCATATTGCCTATCAGCTGGATGTACGCCTCGGAAATAATGCCACAGCGTACCCGCAACAAAGGCGTTGCCATGGGCGTGGGTCTCCATTGGCTATCCAACTTCATAATCGTCTTTATCACGCCTACCGCCATTGTTGGTCTCGGTTACCGTCTCTATATCATTTGGGCGATCCTCAATGCGGTCTTTGTGCCAATAACCTGGTTCTTCTACCCGGAGACGGCCGGCCGTAGCTTGGAAGACGTAGATGATATCTTCAAATGTGAGAAATTTGGCGTGACAAAAACCCACAATCGGGGTAGTCGCTGCAAGGAAAGTACCGGGGAACCGGCTGATGAACCGGGAGTTTCGAATTAATTGTCACAGTTTACACCGCAGCGCTGCCGGATGTCGTAATCGCTGAAATACTTATTGTGGCAGTCGACAATACGGTTACACTCATACCATGTGCAGCTGCAGATGGTGCTATTCAAAGGGCAATTTGAAGGGTACAGCTCTGATTGTGGATAGTGCAGATGCTTTCACTTCTCTCACTCTAGTAATGATCAGATGGCGTAAAGTTTGAATTAATGCGATTATTGTTCGGCATGACTTTCAACACTTCCTATAGGAATTCAGAATGTCAATATTATAGCAACCACTAATAGAGGCCTAATAATTACCTAGGTAGGTATTAGGTAGATAATTAAATAAACTAGGGTTTAACCCCTATCTAACCTCTAGCCTTTATTTCATAGCCCTTATCTTTTTAAATTTATATTAATAAACTTAAACCTTATCTTAATAACCCTAGGATTTACTTATTAACCCTAGGTAATTTATTTATAAATACTTTATAAGTTCTTATAAAGTTTAAATAACTTAATATTTATTATTTATTAATAAGTATATAATTCTTTATTTAAATTCTATAATTTATATATTTTAAAATTATAAGATTTAATTATCTAATTTAAATAATTAAGAATTTTATTTTATATATAATTATATTATTAATAAAGTATTAAATAAAATAAAGCTTTAAAATTAAGAATTTAATTAATTAATTAATAAAAATTATTAAAGCTTAAATTAATAAATTACTAAGTATTAATAAAATATTAAATAAAATAAAGCTTTAAAATTAAGAATTTAATTAATTAATTATTAAAAAATATTATTATTTAAACTAATAAATTATTAAGTATTAATAAAAAATATTATATTTAATAACTTAAGTATAAAATTTTATATAATTTCTTTTATTATTATTATTATTATTATTATTATTATTATTATTATTATTATTATTATTATTATTATTATTATTATTATTATTATTATTATTATTATTATTATTATTATTATTATTATTATTATTATTATTATTATTATTATTATTATTATTATTATTAGTAAAATAAATAATATATTATTATATATATATAAGTTTTTTAATAAAAGAGTTTAACTTTAATATAATTTATAATTAAAATAAATATAAATAATATAATATTAAATAGTTAGAGTATTTATTAATTATAACCTCTTTTTTATTATATATTATATAGTATAGTAATAATACTAAGTATTATATAACTTATATACTTATTATATTTAAATATATTATAATTATATAAGGGCTTTTATTTAATATTTACTTATTTAATATTTACTTATTTAATATTTACTTATTTAATATTTACTTATTTAATATTTACTTATTTAATATTTACTTATTTAATATTTACTTATTTAATATTTACTTATTTAATATTTAAATAAAATAAAGATATATTTCCTTTTCTCTCTTTTTAAAAATTAATTCTATTTTATAAATTATAATATATACTTAATCTTATATTAATATATATATTTTTATAATATTTCTAATTTTTTTACTTAAAAGGGATATTAATCTAAAATTAATATATTTATAATAAGTAATTTATATTTTAATAACTATTATATTATAGAATTATAAGTAAATAATAAATAAATTAAATTAATAATATAAGATAATTAAAATATTTATAAAAATAAGTAAAACTTATAACTAATAATATTATTAAGAATATTATCAATAAGCTTAGTTAACTAAGTAACTTAATATTTAATAAATACTTATAACTTACTTAAAAAGTTAAGAAAGAGTTATTAAAATAAAAATAATTTAAATAATTTAAATATAAAATTACTAACCTTAGATAAGAATTATTAATAATAATTATAAAAAATATAAGAAAGGATAATAAAAATTATTCTATTTTATATTTTATTTATTATAATATAAAATCTTTTTATATAGGGATTATATATAATATATTAAAAAAAATATTTTTTATTCTTTACTTATTATTAATATTATAGATAAAAAGTATCTTGTATATAATTAAAATAACTTAAACTTATATAAGAAAATACTAAAATTATTTTTATTAAAAAAATATAAAAAGAAATTTCTAAAAGAATATTGAAATTTAATTAAAAATATATAAAAATATTTTTATCTAACCCTCTATAATTTTAAGACTAATTAAGAGAAAATTTTATATATAATATAATACTTAAAGAGGGATATAAAGAAGTTTTAGTATAATTATAAAAAGGACTACTTTATAACTAATTAAATTTAAAATAAATTTAAAATATTTTTATTAAACTTTATTAAAAATCTAGTTAATTATATACTAAATATTATTTAATTAATAATAATTATATAATAAAGGTTAAATTAAATAATTAAATACTTTAATATTTATTTAAGTAATTTAAAAGTCTAATTATCTTTTTATAATAAAGATTAAAAATAAAAAAAAAATTTCATAAAATTATATTTTAATTTTTATTTAGTTATTATAAATATTTAATAAATTTTTATTATTTAAAATAAATTTATAATACTAGCCTTTTACTTAAAAAATAACTAAAAAATAACTATTTTAATTATATATAAAACTATAACTAGTACTCTAATAAAAGATAATAAAGGTAATATTAAAAATTAAAGAAATAAATTTAAAAGAAATTTTAAAAATACATTATTTAAAAATAAGAAAAATTATAGTTTAATACTTAAAATTTTTTTTAAAGATATTAAGTACTATACTTATAAAAAGAAAGGGTATTATTTAATTATTTATATTAAGAAAAAAATATAAATTCTAATAAAATACTAGTAAAATATTTAAATAATATATAATTAAAAGGTTAAGAAAAAGTAATTTTTTATTTAAAATATCCTTTAAAGGATAGAAAAAAAAAGAACTTAATATAATTTTAAAATTAAAATACTTAAAAATAATATTATTAAAAAAAGAATTATAAGAAATAAAGATAGAAATCTAATTTAATAATAAAATTATAATTAATATTATTAACTAGTATTTTATAGTTATAAAAGGTTTAAAATTTATAAAAAATATAAAATTATTTAATTTAATTTAAATAAATAATAACTTTATATATTATTATAATATTTATTATATTAAATTAAGTCTTTATAATAATTAAAACTATATTAAAAAGTTTAAAATGATTTTTTATATAATTAATAAGAAAGATTTATCTTTATTATTTAAAATAATTAAAATTAACTTAAGAAAGTATTATTATTAATTTAATAATAAAAATCTAATATTTTAAAATTAATTAAGATTTATAAATTTACTAAATCCTTATTAAAATAATTAGAAGTATATATATTAATAATTAATAATTATTTATTTTTATTACTTAATCCTATAATTAAAATAATAGAGATATAATTAAGTTTATTACTTACTATAACCCTTATAATATTATTTAAGGAATTAATAAAATATTAAAATATTTTTTAAATTAAAAAAGTAAATTATTTACTATCCTATTAAAATAATAATTATATAATTAATACCTTATATAATAGGTTAGGTTAGATTAGGATTTTTCTAACCTAACTTAAACTTAAACTTAACCTAAACCTAATATATTAGGTTTAGGTTAGGTTAGATTTTTCTTAGTAAATTTTTAGGTTAAACCTAACTAACCTAACTAATATAAAGCTTTATAATAGGGTTAGTATTAATTTAATAATTAATTTAATAATTATAGAAGAGGAGATTTTATTAGGCTTTTATTTAGGATATTATTAATATAACTTTTTTATAATAAAACTTTACTTAATTTTCTTTTATAAAGTACTTAATTATATAAAAAGATTAAGTTTTATATATTTTATTTATTAATCTTTCTATAATAACCTCTGGGTTTATATAATAGGCTAATTAATTTATTAACTTTATTTATTAAATAAGTCTTATATTTACTTATAAACTCTTATTAATATATTTTTTAATTATTTAACTGATATTATATATCCTTAGGCTAGATTATAACTCGTTTACTATATATAATAAATAATTAAATTATTATTAACTAATAACTATCTTAAATTTTAAGTTAGGTATAAAGAGAATAATATTTATAAATTTTATAAATAAAAAGCTTTCTATAACCTCTTAAATTATTATTATAGCACTTAATTATTATTAAAGATTATTTTTATCTTTTTAATTTATATAAATTTTTTAAATAAAATATTAAAAAGGGAATTTTAGGATTAAAAACTTTATCTTCTTTTAAAAAAATTTTATCTCATATAAAATAACTACTAAAATAATTATTAGATTAATTATTAGATCAATAGATTTTATTAACTTATAGCTTAGTTTAATATATCTTTTCTTATTTTCTTTATATTAAGTATATTAATAGGCTTTTTATATAATAAAATTAGTAGTCCTTATTTTTATATTAATTTTATAATATTTTTTACCCCTCTTATTAAATATAACTAAAGTCTTTTTTATACTCTTTATTAATAGTCTCTTTTAAATAATAGGTTCAAATTATAAAGGTATTTTCTAAGCTACTACTTCTTTTTTATAATTAGTCTTAGGTTTTATTAAGTATTCCTTAATTTAATTATAAACTAGTATATTATAATACTTAGAGTTAGAATTTAAACCTTAATTACACCTTTTATAAATATACTCTTTTTTTTATAGGCTTATTATTAAAGAGATTAACTTTATTATTTATATTAAGTTTATTATAATAAGTTTTAATACTATTAAGAAATCTAAATTTACTACTATTATTATAATTATATAAATTAAAACCTATAAATATATAAATATATAGGAGAATAATTACTTACTATTTATCCTTTTTTAGTTTTTTAATATTCTTTTATTTTTAGAGCTTATTATTATTTTATATCTATTCAATCCTAAAATAAAAGCTAAGTTAGATTAATTATTTAATTATTAAATATTAATTAGAAGAGTATTACTTCTCTATTATTAATAATGCTAATATAATTATTAGATTAATTATTAGATTAATTATTAGATTAATTATTAGATTAATTATTAGATTAATTATTAGATTAATTATTAGATTAATTATTAGATTAATTATTAGATTAATTATTAGATTAATTATTAGATTAATTATTAGATTAATTATTAGATTAATTATTAGATTAATTATTAGATTAATTATTAGATTAATTATTAGATTAATTATTAGATTAATTATTAGATTAATTATTAGATTAATTATTAGATTAATTATTAGATTAATTATTAAATTATAGCTTAGTATTAAATAATTTATTTATTTTTAAATTCTCCATTCTTATTATAATTAAAATTATTATATAGAGGATTACATCTCTTTTAAAGAGAATTAATATTAAATATCTTAATTATATAAACCTATATTTATAATAAATATATTAGATTATAACATTAAAGTCTTCTTTATAATCTACTTCTAAATTATAACTTAATATATATACTCTTCTTATATATCTAAATATATATTTAATTAGTATATAATATATAAAATTATATAAGAATATTAATAAACTATATCCTCTCTAATATATTTATATCCTCTATTTATAGGGTATTAGGCTATAGAATTATAGTATTAATTATTTAAAAATTATCCTAACTATTTAAAGGGGGGCTTAATAGGTTAAATATATAATTACTATATTATTTAAATAAAATAATATATATTATAGATAATTAATCCTATATTATTACTAATTAATATTATTATTTTTACTATATTAATAGAAAAGAAAATATAAATATTAATAAATTAGGAATATAATAGTAATAAAAATATAATGATTAATTTAATAATTATTTATAAGAATATAAATTAAGTAGTTATAAATAGGATATTTAAAAAAACTAGATTATTATAAGCTTTTTTAGAAAATCTTATTTTAAATTTACTTAATTATAATCTTAATTACTAATAATCTATAATTATTAATAATATTAATATATATCTTTAAATATATCTAGTAGAAATATATAAAATAATACTTACTAGCTAAGATTAATTTATTTATATAGGTTATAAAATAAAAAATAGATAAAATAGAATATAATAAAGATATTTAATAAAAAGTAAATTATAGATTATCTAAATAGTACTAGTATTATACTAGTATATTAATATATTAATATTAGAGATTTCCTTATCTATAATCCTTATTTATAATTTTTTATTTTTTATATTCTACTATTATTAATCCTTAAAATAATTATAATTAATCCTTAATTTAGCTATTATTATTAGGTTGATTATTAAATTAATTATTATATACTTTACTTAATACTTTAAATTAAGTTACTCTTTTTTAAATTCTTAATAGTAGATTAATTTTAAAATAATTATTTAAGAGTATAATATTTATTAATTCTATAAATATAGATATTAATAATATAAAGGTATAAAATAGTAAGTACTTTAATACTTAATAAAAGAAATTAGATAAATAATATTATATTAGTAAAAATTAAAGATAATATTATTATAAGCGGGATAGATAATATATTATTATATATATATAAGTCTCTTAATAAGGTGATTATTAGATTAATTATTAAATTGTTAATTAATTATAGCCGCTACTCTTGAATAGGAGGAGTTTAACTAAATTATATATAATACTATTAATATAAGTATAGAGGTTGATATATTATATAACTATATTTTTAAAGTTTATTTTAATATAGCTAGTAAATATAAAAAGGATTCTAGTTAATTTTTTATTAATAAATATATAAAATAAATTAAAAACTAAATTTTAAAATTAATAAAAAATAATTTACTCCTCTATAAAGTAAAAAATAGGGATATAAGTATAATTTTAACTTTAAAATAAAAATTTAAAACTTTAGATATTTATAAAGTAGTATTTAAGCTAAATAAATTAAAAATAATAGAGAATAATAAAAGATTAATTATTTATTATAGGTATATATTAGCTTTATAAATCTTATAATTATTTTAATAATTATCTTAATAATTAGAATTCTTTATAAATAGTATATTAATAATGTAGTACTTAATCTATCTATAATAAATAATAGTAGTATAATTATTAAATTTAAGTTAAGTAATTTAGATACATTTAATAATTAAAATAGTTAGATCGATCTTATAAAAGAGAAATTAAAAAATAATTCAAAATATTAAATATATTTAGTATTTATTAATTAAAAAGACTTCTAATTTAACTTTATTATAATATAAGAGTTAGAAGAATTAGAAATAGTAGGATTTAAGTAATAAATAAAAGATTTTAAATTAAAAGCTTTTTTAGAAATAAGAAAATATTAATAACTAGTAATTATATTACTTTTATATAAAATTAGATATTTTAGTTAATATTATATACTAGGTATATTATAGTATAATATTAAATTTTATAAATATTATAAGTTCTTAATAATAAATATAATTTTAAATATTAATTATAAAGTAATTTACTTTTATACCTAAATTATATTTATATTTTATATATTTATAAACTTCTAAATAAGTAAGTTAATTAATTATAATAATATCTTTTTTAATAAGATAGTAATTTAATTTAATAATTAATTTAATAATTAAAGTTCTTTATTAATATATAATAGATAAGAACTTATTATATAAAATTAATTCTTTTATATATATACTTTACTAAAAAGGAATATATTATATAGAGGAACTTTATAGTATAGAAATTAATAAATAATAGCAAATAAATAGAATATTTAGACTTTAGTTATTAATAGACTAATAAATATAATTATTAATTATATAGCTAAGTCCCTAATTAAGACTTAATAAAAATATAATTTACTTTTTTATTTATAATAGATAAATTTAAAAAAATCCTAAATATATTTAAAAGGTTTAAGTTTATTTATATAAAATTAATTATAAAATAAAAGGGTACTCTATAACTATAATTATTAAATTAATTATTAGATTAAATAATATAATTAATTATTATTTATTTTAATTTTTACTACTACTTACTTTAGTAATAATTTATTATATTATTTATATAAGTATTATATCCTTTTATATAAAAGTTATCTATTTATAATAAATTATATAGAGGTTGCTTATTAGACTATTTAATAATAAATTTAAATCTAAATATTATTATAGCTTATATTATAATTCTATAATAAAGTAATTTTTTACTACCTCTTATAAAGTCTTTAAAATAAATCCTTATATTTAAATATTATAGGTAGATATTAATATATATATAATCTTATAGATAACATAGGTAAAAGGTCTCTTTAATATAAGTAGATCAATAAATTTCTAATATTATTTAATCTTTTAAAGGGCTATAGTTAGTAATTAATTAATTTTATTTAAATAAAGTTATTAAGATTATTTAGGCTAACTTATTTTCTTTCTTCTATTTATAATAAACTTTATTTAATATTCTTATTACTAAATTAAAAGCCTTTAAAACTTTTTTTTAAAGTTTATTAATAATTATAAAAAGATTTTTTTATATAATATCTTTTTTTTTATTTAAATAGTTTAAAAAATATAGTTATAATTATTTTTAAAGCTAAAATATAAGATATAAATTAAAGTATCTCTCTTATATTATTATTATAATTATTATATATATCTATTATCTTATCCTTAATAATTAGTAAAGGTATAGTAGTAAAGAGATAGAATTTAGAAAAAGATTTTAAAAATAGGAAATATAAAATTTAAACTTTAATTAAGTTTAGAGCTAATAAATTAGATATATTATATTTTATAATAATTAATATTATAATAAAATATAGTTACTAGGTTAATTAGAATACTTTAAGATACCTATATATATAAATAATAATAAAGTATTATATTTCTATTTAATCCTAAGTAAATAATATAATTTTTATTATATTAGAAAGTGTATTTAATATATCCTAAAGCTAGTTAATAATAATTTTAGTCCTTATTTTAGATTAAGGTCTATAAAAAATAGAAATAAATAAAGATTATTTTTTATATAAGAAGGAAAAGAAAAAGCTTTTTAAAAAATAGTAGTAAAAACAAAATAATTAAAAAAAAAACCTTTATAGTAGAAATAAAAAGACTAATATTATATAGAGTATTAAAAAAAAGCTATTACTTAACTATACTTTTTAGAAGGAGCTTAGATTTTTAAAAATTATCTAATAATAATATATAAAAGATACTTTATTATTATAAAATATTTATTACTAAAAAATATTAGCCTTTTAAAAATAATATTATATTTAGAAAATAAAAATTATATATAAATAGAAAGATATTATAAAAGTAGTAATAATAAATACTAGCTAATATATTATAAAGTAGTAAATTATAAACCCTAATTCAATTATTAAATTAATTAATATATTATTATCTAATTATATTATATTTAGCTAATATTTATATAATTAAATATTAAAGGATAAGATTATAAAATAAAAGTTTTATAATTAATTCTTTAATTATAATAACTAGGATCTTTAAATACTTTAGATAATTATCTTCTTATAATTATTATTTTAATATATTTAAAATATTAAGCTTTAAAAAGCTTTTAAATATTTAAACTCTTTTACTAAATTATTAAATATAAATACTATTAAATATAAGGTAATAAAGTAATATTAAAAAATTTATATTAAACTTTTAACTAAATTTTTATAAAATAGAACTAAGATCTCTTTATTATATAATAACTAATTATTTAAAAATAGATAAAGCTATCTAGCTCTTAATATATACTTAATTAAAATAAATTAGAAATATTATAAAATCTTTTTTATATTCTAATATATTTAAGGCTATTATATTAAGTAGAAGATTATAACTATCCTAAAAAAAATTACTTTTTATTAAATTAAGAATATTATTACTACTATTACTATAGATAATATATTAAATAATATTATTATAATAGTAGTTATTTTAGAAGCTTTTTAATAAAGGTATAGATTAAATAATATTAAAAATAAATTTTAGTCTTTTAAATATCTTCTATATCTTATATATATAATTTAACTTATTATTAGTAAATTATTTAAAAGGATTTAAATTATTTTAATAAATAAAGAACTATAAATAATATAGGATAATAAATTAAATAAAAAACTCTTAAAAGATTTTTAAGTTAGAATATTATTAATACTTATAAAGATAAATAATCTAATAATTAATTTACTAATTATATTATACTAATCTTTATCTAATTATAAGTTTATAAAATAATAATTTATATTAATACTAGTTCTATATATAAAGAATAATTTAATATTATATAGATAAAAAGAGTAGAGGTAATAAAAATTAAAAATTATAACTTAATTTATAACGCCTTTATAAAAATCTACCTTAATTTATTAAAAGTTTTAAAGCTTTTCTAGAATATTAAAACTTAATAAAATTCTATATTATATATACTTATCTATACTTATTAATTAAGATTAAACTTTAAAATCTTTTTTAATAAATATAGAGTATACTTTTTAAAATTAAATAAAAAAAAGTAATCTTAAATAAAATACTTAATTAATATTATTAAGCTTTTTCATAGATATATCTAGATTATTAATACTATTTAATAGCTAACACTTTACTAAGTATTTAAAATATATAATAAGCTCTTTAACTACTTAGATATTATAATAGAGTACTTATTATATAAAAGAATACCTTTAAAATTATAGATAAAAAAAGCACTTAAATTAACTTCTAATAAATTATTAAAGTATTAAATAAAAACTTAATTATTTATTAGGTATCTTTATAGTAAAATTATATTATTTTTATTTAAAATTAAGACTTAATTTTTTAGAAAGCTTTATAGATAGAAGATAAAGATAAATTATTATAAACTAATATATATTAAGATATATTATAAGAAAACTTTAATAATTATATATTAATATCTATATACTTTTTTTTAAATAACTTAAATACTCTCCTTTATAAAAATATAGAATAAATTAGAAATGAATTTAATTATTATTAAAAAACTAGTAAATATTATTTTAACTCAATAATTAATTTAATAATTATTTTCTAATTATTTATAGTATATAATATTAAAAGTATTATAATAGAGGTATAAAAAATTCTTTTAACTAAATTACGTTAAATAATATTTATTACTTATTCTATCTTTATATTACCTATATATTATATAGTGTAATAGTGGTACTAAGTATTATATGGCTTGCATGTGATTTATATAAATATATTACTATTATATAGGGTCCTCTAAGTAATATCTACTTATCTAATATTTAGATAGAATAGAGGCTTATCTTTTTTTCTTTTTTTTTAAAAAATTAATTATATTTTAAAATCTATAATATATATTTAATCTTATATTAATATATATATTTTTATAATATTTCTAATTTTTCTACCTAAAAAGGATATTAATTTATAGTTAGTATATTTATAATAGATAGTTTATATTTTAATAGCTATTATACTATAAAACTATAGATAAATAGTAGATAAAGTAAATTAATAATATAAAATAATTAGAACTCTTAAGAAAAGGAAGTAGAACTTATAACTAATAATACTACTAATATTATTAATATTATTAATAAGCTTAGATAATTTAGAAGCCTAACTTTTAATAAATATTTATAATTTATTAAAAAAGTTAAGATAGAGCTATTAAAGTAAAAGTAGCTTAAATAATTTAAATATAAAATTACTAATTTTAAATAAGGACTATTAATAATAGCTTTAAAAAATATAAGGGAGTATAATATAGATAATTCTACCTTATATTCTATCTATTATAATATAAAATCTTTTTATATAGGGATTATATATAATATATTAGAAGAAACTATTCCTTACCTTTTACCTACTATTAATATTATAGGTAAAAAGTGTCTTATATATAATATATATAATTTAAGTCTATATAAGAAGATAATAAAATTATTCTTATTAAAAAAATATAAAGAAAAGTTTTTAAGGGAGTATTAAAATTAAATTAAAAATATAGAAATACATTTTTATTTAACCCTTTATAATTTTAAAACTAATTAAAAAAAATTTTATATATAATATAATATTTAAAAGAGGATATAAAAAAATTCTAATATAATTATAAAAAGGATCACCTTATAGCTAACTAGATATAGGAGGAATTTAAAATATTTCTATTTAACCTTATTAAAAATCTAGCTAATTATATATTAGATATTATATAATTAATAATTAATATAAAGTAAAGACTAAATTAGATAATTTAATAATTTAATATTTATTTAAATAGTCTTAAAACCTAATTACCCCTTTATAATAAAAATTAGAAGTAGATAAATTTTTTAATAAAATTATATTTAAATCTTTATTTAGTTATTATAAATATCTAATAAATCTCTATTATTTAAAATAAATTTATAATTTTAGCTTTTTATTTAGAAAATAATTAATAGAAAACTATTTTAATTATATATAAAACTATAACTAGTACCTTATTAAAAGAGAATAAGAGTAATATTGAAAGTTAAAAGAATAAATTTAAAAGAAATTCTAAAAATATATTATTTAAAAGTAAGGAAAATAATAGTTTAATATATCTAAAAAAGGATTTTAAAGATATTAAGTATTATATTTATAGAAAGAAGGGGCACTACTTAACTACTTATATTAAAGGGAAGGATATAAATTCTAATAAAATACTAGTAGAATAATTTAGATAAAATATAAATAAAAATTTAAAAAAAAATAACCCTTTATTTAAAATATTTTTTAAAGAAAAAAAAAAGAAAAAAAAAGAGTTTAATATAATCCTAGAACTAAAATATCTTAGAATAGTATTATTAAAAGGAGGATTATAAAAAATAAAAATAAAAGCCTAGCTTAATAGTAGGGCTAAAATTAATATAATTAACTAGTATTTTATAGTTATAGAAGGTATAAAGTTTATAAGAAATATAAAACTACCTTATCTAACTTACATAGATAGTAACTCTATATATTATTATAATATTTATTATATTAAGCTAAGCCTTTATAATAGTTAGGGCTATATCAAAAAGTTTAAAATAATTTTTTATATAATTAATAAGGAAGGTCTATCTTTATTATTAAAAATATTAGGACTAATATAAAAAGGTATTATTATTAATTTAATAGTAAAAATCTAGTATTTTAAAATTAATTAAAACTTATAAATTTACTAAATCCTTATTTAAAATAATTAAAAGTATATATATTAATAGTTATTAATAATTCCTTTTTACTACCTAATCCTATAATTAGAGTAGTTAAAATATAATTAGATTTATTATTTATTATAACTCCTATAATTTTATTTAAGAAGTTAGGGGAGTATTAAAATATCTTTTTAATAAAAGAAGTAAATTACTTACTATTCTATTAAAATAATAATTATATAATTAAAATAATTATAAATTTACTTTATAGCCCTCTTTATAATCTTTTAATAAAAAATATTTTAATAATATATTAGTAAAAGGATAGTTTTAATATTCTATTAATTTTATAAATACTCTAATCTTTTTTATATTAAAAAGGGATAAAGGCCTATATTTATATATTAATTATTATAAATTAAATAAGATAATAGTAAAAAATAATTATCCTCTTTTTTTAATTAATAAAACTCTAATCAATTTTAATAAGGCTTAGATTTTTATTAAATTAAATTTTAAAATATCTATTATTATATTTAAATTAGAAAGGGAGATAAATAAAAGACTATATTTTATATACAATATAAATACTTTAAATATATAATAATACTATTTAAACTTATTAATACCTTAATAAAATTTTAAGCTTATATTAATAAGGCTTTTATAAATTTATTAGATAAATTTTATATTATCTACTTTAATAATATTCTTATCTTCTTAAATTTAGAAAAAGAGTATATAGATTATATAAAATAAGTTTTACAATATTTAAAATAATTTAAGTTATATATAAATCCTAAAAAATATCAATTCCTAATAAAGAAAGTTAAATTTTTAAAGTTTATTATATTTATTAAAAATATAGTAATAGATAAAAATAGGATAGATATTATATAGAATTAGCTAAAACTAAAAATATATTATAAAGTCTAAATATTTTTAAGTTTTATTAACTTTTTTAAAAGGTTTATTTAATACTATTTATATCTAATATTACCTTTAATAAAACTATTATAAAAGAATATATAAAAAAAAAATAGACCCTTAGAATAGGGTAAATATAAAAAATATATATTTTAATAATTTTATAATATCTTTATAAATATATTAATTTTAAGATATTTTAATTTAAAAAAATAAATTAAAATTAAGATAGATATATTAGATTATATAATAGTTAATATTCTTTCTTAAATATAAAAAAATAGTTAATGATATCTTATTATATTTTAGTTATAAAAGATAATTATTATTAAAAGAAATTATAAAACCTATAACTAAGAACTACTTATTATTATTATAGCTTTTAAATAATAATAATATTATTATAAAAAGAATTTCTATTCTATTAAAATTCTAATAGATTATAATGATTTTAAGGCTTTTATAAATTTAAAGGAGTTAAATTAAAAATAGGCTTATTAAACTATAAAGTTATTAATATTTAATTTTATAATTATCTATTAAGTAGAGAAGCTAAATTTAGTTAATATATTATTAAGATACCCTAATTATAAATATAAAAAAATAATTATAAATAAGCTACTATCTATATTATAATAAAAATTTATAAATTTAGAAGTACTATTTAATTTATTTTAAATTAAAATTAGAAAAGAAGTCTTCTGTATTATAAAAAATATAAATAAAGAATAATTAGACTAATAAAATAAATAAAAGTTTATATTAAATTTAATTTATACTATTTTATAAAAGAATATAGTTTATTTAATAAAGCTTAGGGACCCTTATATTATAAAAGTAAAAAATTTAGATAAGATATTAATTTAATAAAATAATAATATAATTAAAAAGTAGCTTAACCTTATTACTAGAGCTATTAATTATAAATAATATATTTTATATTATATAGTTAATATAATAGCTACTAATAAAATAGTATATAATAATTATAATAGTTTAATTACTAAGTTAATTAAAACTTTATAATTATAAGATATAATAATAAAGAAAGTTTAAAAAAAGGAATCTTTTAATAAATATATAATTAAAATTAAAGAATAGTATTTTAATAAGTATAGCCTACTAAAATATAATTAAAAGATTTATATTCCTATTTAAAAAAAAATATGAGAACTATTTAAATACTATTATAATAACCTATTAATAAGCTATTTTAGTATTAATAAAATAATAAAATTAATAAATAAAAAGTTTTACTAGCCTATTATAAATTAAGATATTAAAAAGTATATAGACTTTTATAATATCTACTAAAAAATAAAAATAAAATATTATTATTTATATCTAGTAGACTTTAAAAGGAGCTTAATATAAATTTTATAATTAATCTCCATTTTAATAAATATAGAAACTATATTTATAATATAATATTAATAGTAGTTAATAGGTATATAAAAATATTTTATTATATATTAATTACAAAGAAGATTAACATTATTAAATTAATAGAATTATTCTTTATAAAAATTACCCTAAAGTTTAGTAAACTAGATAATATTATTATAAATAAAGGGAGTATCTTTACTAGTACTTTCTAGTCTAATATATATTATAACTTATAAATAAAATATAGATTAAATATAATATTTTATTTTTAAATAAATAAATAAATAAAGAGATAAAATTAGTTTTTAAAATAATATTTATAAATTTATTATAATAAATAGTAAAATAATTAAATAGAACTCCTACCCTTAATTAAATTTATATATTATTAGATTAAATAAGCTATAATAGACTATAGCCTTTTTAAAATAATATATAATTATAATCTTAAAATTTTAATAAATATTAAAGATAATATTATAAGGGAAAGGATATTTATTATAAAAAAGAGTTAAAAAACTATGTAAACTTTATAAAAAGTTAGAGATATATTAATAAAATATAATAGAATTATCTACTAAATATTATAATAAGATATATAAACTAATTATATTTAATAAGAGTAATTTAATAATATTATTATTAAAGAATCTTAAATAAAGATAACTAAATTAAAAGCTTTTATATAAGTATATTAAACTTTTTAAAGTAGAGAAATTAATAAAAAATTAAGCTTATTATCTTATATTATTAACTATTTATAGGATCTATTTTAATTTTTATATATTCTTATTAAAGCTATATAAATATAAAAAAGCTAGTAATAAAATATTAAAATATATCCTATTAGAGTTTATAGATAATAGCTTAGAATATAAAATTAAAAAAATCTTAAATAGAATTAAAAAAAAGAGATAATATTTTTATAAAATAAAAAGATTAGTTTTTAAAATATAATTAATAAGTACATAAAAATAATATAAAAGGGTTAAAGAGGATAGTAGATATTTATAATAAATAATATAAATATCAAAGAAAAGCTTAATACTATTAAATAATTCTTATATAGAGTTAATTGTAAAATTTAATTGATAAATTAAATTAATAGTTTAATAAAAAATATATTAGATAACTTTTTTATTTAAAAAGTTTTATTAAATATAAGAAAAAAAATAATACTATTATATATAAAATATAATATTAACATTTTATTTTTTTTTAAATTCCTCCTTCTCCTTTTTATAAAAGGATATAGAATTATTAAAAATAGATTCCTTTTTTATAACTATTTTAATAATAACTTTAATTAAAGTCTTTATTTTAATTTTAATTATAGAAGTTATTTTTTTATTAACTTTCTTATCTTTAATAAACTTTTTTTTCCCTTAAATATTAGCTACCTTTATATTTATTTTTTATATAGCTACTACCTTTTTTACTATAATAGACTTTTATTCTTTTTTTCTAATAATATTAAAAATAATCTTTTTAACCTTTATAAATATAGCTTAGAATTTAAAAATAATAGCTTATATTATAAAATATATATATTTTAAAGGTATACTAGACTTACTTTAAAAAATAAGATTAAGCTTTTTTACTAAAATAGGCTTTATTAATATAATATATTTATACTTTTTAAAAGATAAAGTAATATTAAGAGTTAATAATATAAAAAGATTAATTAAGTTATTAAATATTATAAAACCTCTACTATAATTTAAAGGAATATTAGATTAATTTTATAAAATATTAAAATTAAAAAATATTTTTATTTAAAAATTAATTAATAAAAATATATATAAAAAATATAAAAAAAGTAGATATATTATAAACTTAAAGATATTAAATATTAAAATAATAATATTATTTAGTTATTGAAATTTTTAAATAATTAGATTTTATAAATTATTATTTTTAAATTTTTTATCTAATTTAAAACACCCTTTTATATATATTATTATAGTTAATTTAGTATAGAATTTAGAATATAAATAAATTAAATTAACTTAATAGTATATAGCCTATTTTTTATTACCTTTATTAATTACTTTTTTATATTTTATATAATAGTAAAGAACTTAATTTATAAAAGGGATATGTATATAAGGAATTTAGTAATATTAATAAAGCTAAAGTATAAAATATAAAATATATTAAATAATAGGAGTATTTCTTATTAATATATTTATTATATATTTTAAAGTTATAATAATTTTAAAAAAGTTTTATAAAGGATCTATTTTTATTTAATTAAATATTAATATATTATATATATGTCATGGAACTACTACAGGGTCTTGCTAAGGATTAGGGCTAGGGCTTATCCAGCAAGCTTATATACGTTTCACACGCATAGTAGAATAATCATTCTTATTATATCAACTAAAAACCATTGCTTAATTATAAACACCTTATCTATCTATCCTACTACTAGTAGATGCATGTCTATCACATAATAAATTAATAGTAACAGCAGATAATCTAGTCTATTAGATACCCTAATATCCTAAGTCTAAAAATCTACTTATTTATTTTCCAAATCTTAATCCTCTATTAGGTATTTAATATATTCAACATTCTAATAATCCTTTTACTAGGTATATTGTCTTTTTTCCTCACTTCTAACTTATCTATTTATTATAATATTATTAATAAGATCTAAGGGACCTACTTTTACTAAAGCACTTAATAAGGGCTAAGATATCACTACTACCTTACTAGCTAAGCAGCAGCTTACTTTATAAGAGTTTTCACCTAAGTAGAATACTATACTAGATATATATTTTAATAATATTAATTCTATTAATACTAGCCTAGCTATTATTTTAGTAGATTTAACAAGGCAAATTAAAAACCTAACTAATTAATTTAACTAGTAATAGATATCCTCCCCCTTATTAATCCTACCTTTTATTAAGACTTTAACGCTAGCTTTATTAACTTTATTAGTAGCTCTACTAGCTCTACTAGCTCCTATAACTCTACTAGCTTCACTACTACTAATATTATAAAATCTCTATAAGAACCTACTATAAGCTAAAGATATTAGCTTTTTTAATCTAAATTTTAAAGTAAAATAAAAGTATAGGAGATCTATACCTAGTCTAGTAGTAAATATAGGCAAATATATATACTATCTTAATATCTTTATTTTTATTAACCACTTAAATAAACTTAAGCATAAATATAGCCCTAAGCGCATGTAAGATATTATTCCTATATATTTATAAGGATCAGCCCTAATATAGTAGACTACTAAGATAAATAATTTTATAAAAATAGCCTTAGAAGCTTCTAAAGAGCTTAACCTATAAATTAATACCTTAATTAAGTATTTTTAGACTAATCCTGTAATAGCCCTAATAGTATTTATAAGCTTATAATATTTACTATAAGACCTATATAAAGGCATGTTATCTAGAATATAAATATATAGCTAGTTAAACTTAGCACAATCTATAAATCTTAATTCTATATATAATTAGCTTACTATAATCTGGAATTAAATAGCCCCTTATTTCTAGGAATAGCTAATGTAACTATTACTAACAACCCTATTTAATAATTTCCTAGTAGATGCCGACGTAAAAACCACTATATAGTAGAATCGGGCAAATTAGTAACATGCATATATATCCCACAGGTAAGACCGCCCGCAAAATTTAAATAATATTACTTAGATAGGTCCTACTTAACTATCTACTTAAATAAACAACTTAAAATACGTCTATTTTAATAACTACCCTAGGATATTTCAAAGTAGAGAAAATAATAAAAATACTTAGTTATATATAGTTAACACCTATCCTAATGGCACCCTATATTAGTAGGATGAGGATCTAGAAGATCTAATAGATAAAGATAATAATTATAGTAAATTTAGCTAGCCCTATATAAGCAGACGCCACCATTTTTATTATTAAAATCCTATAATTTTAAATACTCAAAATTTTGCAATCCTTTTTAACTTTTTTAACTTTTTCAACTTTCTAATTAATAACCCTTATTTCTCAACTTCTTATTATCTATTTTTTAATTAGCTATTACTTATTATAAAATATATCTAATCCTATATATTAATACCGCTATTTATAAGTACCTTTATAATAGTTATTGTCTATATTACTATTATATAATCCTAAATTCTAAAGAAGAAATTTTAGTATTTTTAAAACTCTACACCTCTATATCTATACCTATTCCATTAATATCTATTAACTATTAACGCCACCAACGTCATCACCGATAGAATATATGATAAGGAATGTAATATAGACATATATAATACAATAGATCGTATATAAGCGATAAGAGCATCGCTTTTCTTTATTTTTTATAAGTACTTATTATAGAACTACTATAGGGTCTTGCTAAAAATTAGGGCTAAAGCTTATTCAGCAAGCTTATATACGCTTCACGCGCACAGTAGAATAATCATTCTTATTATATCAACTAAAAACTATTGCTTAATCGTAAACACCTCATCTATCCATCCTACTACTAGTAGATGCATGTCTATCACGTGACAATATAATTAGTATATAAGTTATCTTATAAATATATTTTTTATTAAATTTTAGAAAATAAATATAATATTTATAAAAATTAAGGATATAAAGTATATAAAATTTATATATTTTATTAATAATTAATATTTAAGAGTATTATAAGTTTAAATTAATATAATATTATAAAATATTATAAAAATCTTATCTTAGCTTAAAAAGTTTTTAATATATAATTTAAAATAATTAATAATAATATAAAAATATTAAAAGTAAAAGTATAAATTTAGTAATTAAAATTTTATTTATAACTAGCCTTTAAACTTTATAATAATTAATTATATATTATTTATAAATTATAAATACTTTAAATATTTTAAGAGTAGCTATATATTATTTATATATAAAAGTTTAATATACCCTTAGTTAAATAAGATTAATATTTTTATAGGAATTAAATTTTTAAAACTTTAATAATAATAAAAGTAATTAGTTTTTAAATAGTAAAAATTAATTATTAAATTAAGAGTAGAAGCTATATAAAATATTAAAATAAAATATTTTTATATTTAAAGGGATAGATATAAATAAAAAGGGTATTTTTATATAATAAAGTATAATTATTATCAATTTTATTATTTATAAAAACTTTAAAAAAAATATATTATTAAATTAATATATAATAAATCTATAAATATACTATATTTAGAAGATATAAATATATAATAAATTAAAATTAAAATAAATAAAGTTATTAAAATAAAATATTAATAAGAGTAAAGATATTTAGTAGATAATAAAAATATATATTTTAAAATAATAAAATAGATTAAAAAATAATAATTTTTTTTAATTTTTTTATTTTTATATAAATATATTTTAAATATTTATTAAGAGCTTTATTAAATATAATATAAAAATAAAGATTAAGTTCTAGCCTTATACTATGTTATTAAGAGTAAGTACGCCGCGTAATAGGTTTTTCTTGGCATTTCAACTTTTTTATACTCTTTTCTTAATAACTTTTTTATCTATTATAATAATTTTAATATTAGGGCATGGATCTAAAGAATTACTTAAGGGCTATAAAATCCTATATTTTTTACGCTAAACTGATGTAGGTTAGTAGAGCTATTAGTGTTTGAAAATAAAGACTCAAAATTGGGTCGGGTTAAGAATTTTCTAAGAACCCGACCCGACCCGATAACCTAATACGCTAATAGCTATACTAACTTAGATTGGTTTAGTGTAAAAAGTATATCATTTTAAAGCCCTAATACAGAGCTTTAAATCTATATCCTAATATTAAAATTATTTATATAAATAAAAAAGTTATTAAGAAAATAAGAGATCTTGAAAAATGTACTAAAAAACCCCAACCCGACCCGTTGCGCAGCGTAAGAGTAAGTATTAAAATTTATATAAATAAATAAATTAAAACTAAGAGTATCCTTATTATTATTATCTTTTATAATTAGGATAATTTTATTATTTTTTATAACTATAAAAAGTAGTAAATAGTAAGATATAACTATTATAGTAAAAAAATAATATATATATAAGTATATTATAAGGAAAATAAAAATAGGAATTAAAAAAAGTAAAGTTATTATTAATAAGAGTTATTAATATTTATAATAATTATTAAGTATTTTATCTTATATCTTATAATATAGTAAATATATATAGTAATTATATTATATTATATAAATCTATATATCTACGCGGCTATATATAGGCTATTAATTAAATTATTAATAAAAGAGCTTTTTTTTTATATTTTTATAAGGATTTAAAAATCTTTAATAAACTTTTTAAAGAATATTATAAATATTTATAAATAAGTAAATATATAGATTTTAAGAATAAAATTATTAAAAAGAAAAAATAATTATTATATAGTATAGTAGTAGTACTAAGTATTATATAATTTATATATAATATATATACTAATATATTATTATTATATAGGGGTCTTTAAGTAATATTTACTTATTTAATATTTAAATAGAATAGGGGTATATTTTCTTTCCTCTCTCCTTAAAAATTAATTATATTCTAGAATTTATAATATATACCTAATCTTATATTAATATATATATTTTTATAATATTAAATAATAATAATAATATCAACTTATAAATACATTTTATTTATTTTTACTTACTTTATTTTATTTATTAAATTTTATTTAATTAAATATAATTATTAATAACTTTTAATTTAATAATAAAAATATTAAATAATCTTATTATAAATAAAGAAAAGAAAGTAAATTAATTTAAAATAATTTACTTTATAAAATACATTAAATTTTAAGTTTAAAAAAATAATAATTTATAATTTATTTTTATTTTATAATTTTACTTTTTTTAATATATTATTTTTATAATTTAAATAATAATATGAATATAAAGAAATTATTATTACAAATATTTTTTTAATTAATAAAAATTAATATTTATTATTTAAAAATTATTTAAATTAATATAACTAATTTTATTATTTTTATATAATATATTTAATTTAATATATAATTTAATATACTTAACTTATAATTTATTAAATAAATTTTTTTTAAATTACTTTATTAAAATAAAAATTTAAAATATAAAAGAATTTATTAATTTATTATTAGTATAATATATTAATATATTTAAAAACTTTATTATATATATATTAATAATAAGAATTTTAATGTAAATTTATTTAAATTTATATAATAATATAATTTTTATTCTTATTTTAATAAATTAAACTTTATATATTTATTAATATAAAAATATAAAAATAAAGGTATTATTTAATAATAAATAAGATAATAGTAATTAGTAGTTCTAGTAATACTAGGAATAAATAATAATAGTAAGATATAATATAAATTATAAAGCTTTACTATGTAAAAATTTATCTATTTAAAATAAATTAATTAATTAAGTATTTAAAGCCTTAAGTACTTAATAAAATACTTTAAGTAATATATTTATATTAATACTTATAAAATTAAAATAATAATTATTATTATATTATAATCAGTCTATTTATTATATAATTTATTAAATGTTTTATTTACTAATCTTATTAATTAATTAAAATCCTTATAACTTATATAAGGTTATTATAATTAACTTTATAAACTTTATAGACTCTTATATATTTATAGAAAAATACTAAGCTTTATTAAATTCTTTTTCCTAAAAGTTAAAAATTAAGTAATAGTAATATAATTAATTTAATATAAGTAATAACTTATAAATAAAAGCTTTAATAAGTTAAATAAAGAATATTTAATAATAAGTATTATTAATAATAAAAATGTCACGAATCGCTTGCGCGATGGCATGCTTGTTGCCGGGCCAGCACCCAGGCCGATATCAGGCCGAGCGCTCGCTTCTTTTGCATGGGAGCTCCATCCATCTTCATCATTCATACATACCACCACCACCATAGAATAGCCCTTTCATAGCTTCTATCAAGCATTTAGCCATCTTGCCTCATCCGCATATGCCTTCCGCGTGATAAAAAAGAATAAATAAAAAGGTAAAAAATAAAAATTTATAGTAAAAATATTAAAAAGTTAAAAAATTTAAAAAAAGATTATAAGAATTTAAGTATTTAAAATTATAGGATTTAGAAAATTAAAATAATAATATTTACTTATATAATATTAGTAATTACTATACTAATATTAATATATAAGGTTTAAGTAATTATAATTATATTTAAAATTTAAATATATAATATTTAAATTATTAGTATTCTTATTCTTATTACTACTAAATAAGAGTAGAATTAGTAGAGCTTTATAATAAACTCTTAGGCTAATCTTATTGAAATTAAGTAGTAGTTATTAAAAAAACTCTTTAAAGCTTTACTTATTATACTAATAACTTTATTATTTATTATTACTATTACTATTACTATTACTATTATAATTATTACTTATAAATTATTAACTACCTAATTAATTTAATAACTTATTATTATAATAATAATAAGAATTTAAGTATTTTAAATATATCCTCCTAACTTTAAAATACTATATAATTTTTTTAATATTAAGTTATTTTATAAAATCTTTAATAATATTAATATTAATAAGTATTATTAAATTAAGTTATTAAATATTATTAATCTTTATATATACTGTATATAAAGACTTTAAAGTTAATTAATTATAAATTAGCTTTATAATTATATATAAGTATTTAATAAAATTCTTATTAATTATAATATTTATATAGGTATATTATTATTTATTAAGCTTTATAAAGATTTTTATTAAGTTATTTTAAATTAATAAATTAATACTAAGATTTATAACTCTATACTTAATATATATAAAAGTTTATTCTTTTTAACTTTAATTAACTTATAATAATACTAGTTTTTTACTTTATTCTATAGTAATAATAATATATTAACCTATATAATTAAAAAACTTTTAAAAATTATTAACTCCTTTATCTAACTAACTTATATATAAATATTATTTTTTTAGTTATAAAAATATTTTAAATTATTATAATAAAAATTTTAATATTTAAGAATATATAGATATTTAAGTATTCTCTACTTAATAATATTAAAAGGAATTAAAGGATATTAATTTTTAATTATTATTAAAACTTATTACTAGAAATACCTTAATATTTACATTAAATTTAATTCTAATTAAATTTTTAATAGTATTTTTAATAGTATCTTTCTTTTTAATAATATTATCTAGTATTTTTATTATCTTATTTATTTAATATTTAAATAATAAGTATTAAAACTAGGGCTAGGACGGGCTAGTACTAGGAACTATATAAAGAGGGCGGAGTTTTAAGTATAAATAATTAGTAAATTTAATACTAAGTATAACTAAATATATTAGATATATATTTAGGGAGATTAAAATATTTAATAACTAAATATACTAAATATATTAAATTTAATAGTTTTAGTAAACTTTCCTATATTTATATAATTAAGGCTCTTACCTATTTTAAATAAATTTTTTTATATTTAATTTATATAATTAATTAATAATTACTCTTCGCCTTTAAAGAACTTAATTTTATATTATTAAATAATATTAAGTTATATTTAGCTTATCTTATTTATATTAACCCTTAATTACTTATTTTTAGAAGATTTATATAATATTAATTTATAATACTTTAAATACCCTTAAATATAAGTTTATTAAATTAATAAAGTATAGTAATTTTAAGTAAAACTATATAAAACTAATATTATAGTCTTAATAAAGGATATTAAGAAAATATTAAAATTATTTAATTAAACCTTTATTATAGAAAAAGAAAGAAGCTTAAAAAATAATTATTATAAATTTAACTCTACCTTTACTTCTATAAAATAATAATTTAAAATATATAATAAATAGTAATTACTATTATTTTTATATATAAAAATGTATAAAAATAGGTATAATTATATTTATAAAAGTATTTTAATAAAATAGATAAAGAATTTTATATACTTTAAAATAAAATTTTATAAAATATTTAAATTTTTAAATAAGATTAATTAAATAATCTAAATAATATAATATATTAAATAAAAGAGGTTTATAGTAGAATTTATAATTTAATTCTAATAATATATAGTTAAAATAGAATAGGATAATAATACATTTATAATAATATATAGAAAGGGGTTAAAAAAAATATTAAAAATAAGCTTATAAGAATTAGAGTAAATACTAATATATTTAATAAACTTTAGAAGAAAATTATTAGGATTAATAATAATTTCTTTAAATAAGTTATAAAGAAAAGATATAATAAAGGGATTACTAAAATAGGTATCTTAAAATATTATTTTAATAAAATTTTTAATTTTAATTATAAATAGAAAATATATAATCTATATAAACTAATATTAATAGAAATTAATATAATAAAGAAGAGAATTATATAAAGAAAGCTAAATAAAAAGGTAAATAAAAAAGTATTAAAGTACTATAGTTATAATAAATTAGGTTATTTTACTAAGGACTATAAATTAAAAAATATAATATTAAAACCTTAGATTAATATAATAAAAAGAGTATTTATTAAGAAAGAGAGAATTTTAAAAGATAATAAATTATTATTAGTATAAAATAATCTAGAATTTAATATAGTATTAAAAATAGTAAATATAATAAAAAAGATAATAAATTAATTATAAAAAGGTATTAATAGATTATTAAAGGAACTAGATAATAATAATAATAATAAAACTATAAATAATCTAATAATTATATCTAATTAATAGGAGTATTATTTATAAGGATTTTTATATAAAACATAGGATAGTATACTTTTACTAGTTATAATAAGGCTTAAAAATTAAGATAAATATAATAGGTATTATAATAGATTTTAGGAAATATAAAATAAATAATTTAAATTAAATTATAATAGGAAGGTTTAATTAAATAAATAAAATTAAAAAGATAATTTTAAATAGAAGTAAATAAATTATAAAGAGGAATAAGAACCTAGATTATTTTAAAAGGATTAAAGATAAAGTATGTATAATTATTAAAATAATATATACTATCTTAGATATAGGGAAATCTATTAGAGTAAATATATAAGTATATAATACTTAAAATATAATATAGTATAAAGGGAGGTATAAGGGTTTATTTACTTACTATAATATCTTATAAAAGTATTTAAATAGTATAAGATTAATTATTACTTATAGTACTTATATAGAAAAAGAGAGATATATTACTTTCTAAAAAAAAAAAATAATTAGTATTAAATATTTAAAAAAATACTAAATAAGGATTATTATTATAAAAATTATAAAAGGGTATTATAAAAGATATATCTATACCCTAACTATTATAAATATATATAAGCTAAGATCTTAGTGGGATTTTATTTAAAAAATAATTTAATTCCTTTATTAAATAATTAGGGAAAAGAATAATTACTTATATTAAAAATAAGTATAAGGAGATTAATACTATAACTTTTAAATAATAGATATACTTAGTAAAGTATAATTAACTTATTAAAATACTAATTAAAAATAATAATTAGGGAACTATTATAATAATTAATTTTAAAATAATAAAGAATTTTATATTTAATATCTTTATATAAGTATAAAAAGTATTAATAAATAATAAGAAAGAATTATATTAATTATAAATAATTAATAAATTAAATCTATTATTAAAAGATATTAATAGGGAGATAGTCTTATTAAATATAGCTTATTAATAATACTATAAAGAAATTATTTTTAATATAGTTTAAATAGCTAACTACTATGTTATATTAAAAATATTTTAATTAAAGAAATAAAATTTAATAATTAATTAAAAAATAGGAGTACTTATATTTAAAAAGACTAATAATATTATTAGCTCTAAATATATATATTAGTAATAATTAATAATATATAAAAAACTAAATAGAAAAACTATTATAAAGTATAATATTATAATTTTAAATAAAGATAATTTTAAAAAAGGATTTAACTTTATAAATATAAATAAAAGGTTAGTTAATTAATAGTATAAAATAAAAATAAAAAAAATATACCTTTAAATATCCTTAAAGAGTACTTTAAATATATATAACTCTTTTAAAAAAAAGTAGATATAAAAATATTATTTAAATACTAGTCTTAGGATTATAAAATTAAACTTAAATTAAATAAAGAACTAATATTTAAACCTATATATATTATTAAAAAAAGAATTTTAAATATTATATAGATATATTAAAAAGAACCTAAAAAAAGAATTTATTTAAAAATTTGAATTATTAGTAGGTTATCTAATACTCTTTATATTAAAGAAAGATAGAAGCTTATAGCTATATATTAACTATTAAAAATTAAATAATATTATAATTAAAAATAGGTATCTATTATTAAATATTAATAAAATTTAAAATTAATTTAAAAAGACTAAGGTTTTTATAAAGCTAAATTTTAAAGAGGCTTATAACTTAATTTATATAAAAATAAAAGAAAAATAAAAAACTATATTTAGAACTTAATATAAATATTATAGATATTTAATTATATTGTTTAAACTTACTAATATATTAGTAATCTATTAAGTATTAATTAATAATATATTAAGGGTATACTTAAATAGAATAGTAGTAGCCTATCTTAATAATATTCTAATTTATTTAAAAAATAAGATAGAATATATCTACTATATATAAAAAATACTTAAATATTTATATAAAATTAGATTACTTTTTAAACTAAAGAAATATAAATTTTATAAAATAAAGGTTAACTTCCTAAAATATAATATTAATATAAAAGGTATTTAAATAAATTAAAATAAAATTAAAAATATATAAAAATAGTTAATACTAATAATAGTTAAAAAAATATAAGTATTCTTAAAATTTCTAAATTTTAATAAATAGTTCATTAAAAGATTCTTAAAAAAAAGCTTTATTTTTAATAAGACTAACTATTAAAAATAAAGAATTTAAATAGAGAAAAAAATAAAATAATATAATCTTATAATTAAAGAAAGTATATATAAAACTATTAATATTATATATTTTTTAAATTAATTAACTAGTAAAGATTAAAACTAATATATTAAATTTAATTATAAGAGTATACCTATATTAATAAAAGAATAGTAAATAGTATTTAGTTATATATTATTTAAAAAAGATAATAATATTAAAATAAAATTATAATATCTATAATAAGGAGTTATTTATAATAATTAAAATACTTATATATTAAAAGGTTTATATTAAAAGTTATTTAAAATTTAATATCTTTATTAATTATAAGAATCTCTTAAATTTTATAATAATAAAAGTACTTAACTAAAAATAAGTTAAATAGATAGAATTTTTAGAATAATATAAATTTAAAATTTACTATATTCTAAAAAAAGAAAATAAATAAGCTAATATTTTAAATAGATAATTAAATTATATAAATATAAAAAACTTAAATAAATAAGCTATTTTATAGTAAGAAAAGGATAGATTATTAATATTAAATATATAAATACTTATAATAACTATAAGGGTTAAAGGATTAAATATAATTAATAAACTAATAAAAATATATAATAAAAATACTAAAACTAAGGAATTATATAAGAAATAATCTAATATAATAGTATTAAGCTATTAAGGTAAGATATATATATTAAAAAAATATATTAAGAAAGTAATTTAAAATTATTATAATAACTTAATATATAAATACCTAGGAGTTGCTAGAATAATAAAACTTATTTATAGAAATTATAATATACTATAATTAAAACCTAAAATAGAATAGTATATTAAGGAATATATTAAATATTAATAGAATAAGTTAGTAAGATATAAACTATATAAAAATATATAATTTATACCTATACTAAAGATATTATAGAATAATATTATAATAAATTTTATTACTAAATTACTAAAATTTAAAAACTTAATAATAGTAAAGATATATAATATTATTATAATTATTATAAATAGACTAATAAAATATATTATTATACTACCCTTTAAAAAAATACAATATTAAATAGTTAATATTTATATTATTAGATAAGCTTATAAAGGATTATAATATACTTAAATTAATAATATTAAATAGAGATAAGTTATTTACCTTAAATTATTAAAAAATATTATTAAGATTAATTAGAATAAAATTAAAAATATTAATAATATATTATTTTTAAATAAATAGATAAATAGAAAGGGTAAATTAAATATTAAAAATATATCTAAAATATTATATAAATAAATAATAAAATAATTAAGTAATACTGCTATTAATAGTATAGTTAATATATAATAATAAATTATTTAAAATAATTAGAATAATACTATTTTTTATAAATTATAGGAAAAATATAAATAACTTCTTATAACTAAGAGAGAGATTTAATATAAATAAAATATTAATTAAAATTAAAAAACTTAAAAAAGTTTATAAAAATTTAGAGAATATTATTAAAGATTTAAATAAAAAGGTTAAACTTTAAATTAATAAAAATTAAAAGAATAATTTTTAGCTAAAAAAGGGGGATAAAATATATTTTTTAATTAAAAATATAAAAATAAAAAAATTTAATAAAAAACTAGATTATATAAAGGTTAGACTATTTTTAATTATAGAATAAAAAAAACTAGTTAATTATAAATTAAAATTATTTAAAGGATTAAAATAATATCTAGTCTTTTATATATTATTTTTAAAACTAGTAAACCCTAATATACTAATATAGAATAGTTTTTAGTATAAAATTAAGGAAAAAGATAAATATAAAGTTAAAAAAGTTCTAGATAAGAAAGGTTAGAAATATTTTATTAAATAAAAAGATTATAATAATACTAAAAATATATAGGAGCTACTTAAAAACCTTAGGAACTACTAGGATTGATTATAATAGTTTTAGGTATAGAGAATTAGGCCTAGTTAAAATTAATAGGAAAGGTAAAAAGTAAGAAAGGATTAGAAAAAAAAAACTTTTTAGAATACTTATTAATTTCTAATTTAAAAATATTCTATATTTTAGTATCCTCTATCTTCTTTAACTTATAAAGGTGAAACTTTCTTTATTATTTAAAATAGGTAAATTTTATTCTAACCTTTTATATATTTTTATTAAGTTTCTTAACTATATTTTATACTTTTTTATATTTATAATTTAAAGGGACTAAATTATAATAATAATTTATTTTATTATACTTATTATATTAAATAAACCCTTTAGTTTTAATATAATTTTTAGGCCTAATATATATTACTAAATATATACTATATATCTTTATAATAATATAATAAAGTTTTCTTTTATAATAATTAGTAGCTTAAATATAATAAAGGGTACTATTATTTTTAGTATATATAATACCTTATTAGGTAAAATATTTAGGAAGGAGAAATTAAATTTTAAAATAAAATTTTTAAAGGGGGACTTAGTATTAGAATTAGGATTAGAATAAGCTAGTACTAAAAATTATATAAAAAAAGTAGAGTTTTAAATATAAATAATTAATAAGTTTAGTACTAAACATAACTAAATATATTAGATATATATTTAGGGAGATTAAGATATTTAGTAATTAAATATGTTAAAAATATTAAATCTAATAATCTTAGCAGACTTTTTTATATTTATATAGTTAAGACTTTTACCCACTTTAAATAGATCTTTTTATATTTAATTTATATAATTAATTAATAATTATTTCTAGCCTTTAAAGAACTTAATTTTATATTATTAAATAATATTAAGTTATATCTAGCTTACTTTATTTATATTAACCCTTAATTATTTATCTTTAGAAGACCTATATAATATTAGTTTATAATAATAAGATAAAGTCCTTTATATAGTATTCTAGTAATAAAATAGTATTAATATTATTATCAATACTATTTTATAAATATATTATATATTTATTTAAGTATTACTTAATTAATAAAGTACTAGTATTAATAGCCTTATATATATATTAAAATTAAATAGGAAAAAAGGTTAAATTTATTAATATCTTAGCTTTTATAAAAATTTTAAAACTATTATTATTATTACTTATTTCTATTAAAGCTTCTTTTACTTTACCTTATAACATTAATAATATTAATAGTATTAAACTAGCTTTCTAAGTAGAGGTATTAGTAATAACTAGTAATTTAATATTTTAAGATAGTTAATTAAATATAATAGTAAAATAAGATATTTATAAGTTAATAGGCTTAGTAAAAGAATTAACTAATTAAAATATTAAGTAACTATTAATTAGTACTTAAAGGTAGAAAAAATAAGTAATAGAGTTTAAAGAGTAAAGTAAAAGTAATAATAAAAAATATTTAAGATTAGAATTTATATGATAATTATTACTACTATTAATATAGAAATAAAGGTATTATTTAATAATAAATAAAGTATTAATAATTAATAGTTCTAGTAATACTAAGAATAAGTAGTAGTAGTAAGATATAATGTAAATTATAAAGCTTTACTATATAAGAACTTATTTATTTATTATAAGTTGATTAAATAATTAATTAAGTATTTAAAGTTCTAAGTACTTAATAAAATACTTTAAGTAATATACTTACATTATATAATTTATTTAAATTTAAGATAAAATTAATTAAAATAAAGATTAAAGATATTATATAATAAAAAGAAATTAATATAATTTAATGTTAGGGACTAGTATATAAGTATAGAATTATAATATAATATTAGTATAAATAAAATTTAATTATAATAGTTTCTATAAAAGTATAGTATTAGTTAAGGTAATATAGCTTAGTAGTTACTAGCCTTAACTAGGCTAGTAATAGTATTAAAGTACTCTTTATTAAAGCTATTTTTTAATATAAATTTCTTTCTTATTTTAATAAAGAATTTCTTATAATTATTAAAACTAGTAACTATAATATATAATATAAATTTATAGAGTATTTCTTTATTTTTATCTAATAAGTATTTAAAGTCTTTTAATTATATTATTATTACTTAGTTATTAAGCCTTTTTATTAATCTTATAAAAGTATAAAATAAGATTTTTATAGTATTAGTTAATTATTTTTATATCTCTTATTTATATTCTTTACTTTAATATTTATATACTATAACTAGTCTATTATTATAAAGGTAATTTAATATATAATAGTTTAAATTAAATACTATCTTTTCAAAGCCTAGTAAAATATTAAAATTATAAAATTTAAGCTAAAATATATTAGGAACTAAATTAAACTTTTTTAATATTATTATTAAGTATTAAACTTTATTAATATATTTTTTTAAATTAAACTTTACTTATACCCTATAAATAATATTTAGGGTATACTTATAATTTATGAGTCTTAATATTAATAGTTTTATTAATTTTATTAATAGAATTTTATTTCTTTTAATAAATCTTAAGTCTATAAATTTATTAGTTAATACTTTTATATTTATAAAATAGACTATTTTTACTAACCCCCTAGTAATATATATATATTTTATAAGATTAAATTACTTACTCTATTTAAACTCTTCTTAATATAAGGATAAAGTAATTATAATAAATAAATAATCTTAATTTCTTTTTAATTTAATTATTTTATTATATAACTTATTTAATATATTTTTAATAGTACTTTAACTAAAGATTACTAATTTTCTAAGTTAATATATATTATATAATCTTTATTTTTATTCTTTAATTTATATTTAATATTAAATATTATTAGTCTAAATTCTATTTTATTAGTAATAAGTACCTTATTATCCTTATATAATATATTATTATTTTTAATAAAATAACTAGGCTTTAAATATTTAATATATAACTTTCTTTTTTATATTTATATTAGAATATAAGGTAATTAAGTTTTATAATTTAATCTTTAAAAGTTATTAAAACTCTTTTAATCTTTATTTTTATTTTTCTAATAAATATTATTATTATAATTTTCTTTCCTATTATTCTTATAAAGGGATTATATAGCCCTAGTTTATATATTTAGTATAAAGTTTTACTTTATCTTAAAATTATAAGCTTAGAGTTAAGTTATATATTCCTTATATAAATTTAGTTTTAATTTATTAATTATTTTATTTTCAAGCTTTAATATAATATATTTTTTTAAGTTTTTAATTTTATATTTATTAAAATACCCTAATAGTATAATAATAATAATAAAGTATAAATAAATAATATTAAAGAATTTATATTTATCCTTTAATTTTATTAAGAATATAAATAATTATATATTTATCTTAGCTTAGACTATTTTATTATAAGTATTAAAATTCTCTTTTAAATTAATTAATACCTCTTTATAAGTCTTATAAGGGTAATTAAATATTAATAATAACTATAGCTAAATAATTATAAAGATATATAATATATACTTATCTTAAATATAATTTATTTTAAACTTTTTTAAACTAAATTAAAAGGCGCTTTATTCAAATTTAAATAAGATATTTAAATTTTATTTCTTTTATTTAATTTAATTCCTATTAAATATTTATTATAGTTTTTAAATAATTTACTTTAAAAAAATTCCTAAATCTATTTTATTCTAGTTATTTAGTACTTAAACCTTATTTTACTTAGCTACCTAACGCTTATATACTTTATATAAGGAGAGATCCCCTCTTATTTAAAAATCTCTTCCTTATATTTATCTTATATAATAATTTTAATTTAAAGTTAAAATTTATTACCCTTATCTATTCTACTTACTCTTTACAACTATAATATTATAAATATTATTAATATAAAATTAATATTATAAATTTTTAAAAATCTTAAAATTATAAATAAATTTATATATTTAATCTTTATTTTTAAGGGCCTTTAAAGTCTAATTTTAAAATCTATTAATATTAACCCTACTACTATTATTTAAAAAGTTATAAGGGTTTTTTATAGAAAAAAATCTTATATTTAAAATAAAATTAATACCTTAACCCTCTTAACTACCCTAATATAATATTATTAAAGGGTAATTATCTTTTAAATTAACTAAAATTAAATTATTAAAAATTATTAAGATATTTAAAAAAAATTTAAAGCTTTAAAGGCTAATAACTAAATTTTTAAAATATATAACTAAGTCCTTAAAATAACTTTTATAGAATTTTAAGTCTAGTAAATTATCCTTCATATTTTTATTATTAAATCTTATTACTTTATAAAATATCTTAATCTACTAAAATTTAATAAGGACTATAAGGAGCTTAAAAAATTTAAATATAAATTTTAATAAAAAATACTTATAAATACTAATTACTACCCCTTAGAATAAAATAAGATTATATATACCTTTTTTTATTTTATTAAAAAGGTAGTATATTAAATCCTATTTTAAATTAAAGACCCTCTTAACCTTATAATAATTCTTAATATTTTTTAATTTTTTAAGGCTCTTAAGCTTAGCTTTAAAAACTTAAATTAAAAAAATATAATTTAAAAAAAATTACTAGCCTAAAATAAGTTAACTATCTATTTTTTAAATATTTTATAAATTTTTAATACTAAACTAAAAAAATAAAATATAATAAAATAAACTAATACTTTTACTTTTAAAATAATTTAAGTTATAAACTTTAAAATTTTTTAATAACTATAAATATTAAAGCCTTAATATTTAATTAACTTATTACTAAATATTAACTTTTAGATATTTATTATTATTTAGTTAAGCTAGCCTTTATATCTATTTATATTATTATAACTACTATTACTATTACCTTTATAGTTAATATATTTATAATTTATATTTTTAATACTAATTCTAATATAGCTATAAATTTTTTAATAATAAACTTTTATTTTAATATTAACTTTAAAAGCTTTTTTACTATTAAAGAATAATAATATTATATTAAAAAGTTTTTATATTTATATTATAATAAATTAAACTATCTAGCTTAAAATTATAAAAAGAAGAAGTATACTTAGGCTATTTATAATATTTAAATTAATTTTATATTTATCTTTCTAACTCCTTTTAACTAGGGAAAAGCTTAATTCTTATATTTAATTATATACTAAACTTTTTTTATATATTTAAATTTTAATTTATTTTTTTATAATTAATAAAAAGTCTCTTTTTAAAAGAATTTCTAAAAAATTATTTTATTTTTAAATATATTTTTAAATATAAAAATAATAAAATTTTAATAACATAACTTTTAAATACTAATACTATTATTAACTTTTTTAATATAATTTATATAAAAACTAACTCCTTCTTTTATTATAATTTAGAAATCTTTTAATAATTAAAAAGCTTTAATAATTAACTTATTATAACTAGCTTTATAATTTAGTATATTTAAATTTAAATTATTATATTTAAATATTTAACTATTTTAATGTCATAGAACTACTATAGGGTCTTGCCAAGGATTAAGGCTAAGGCTTATCTAACAAGCTTATATATACTTCGCGCGCATAGTAGAACGATTATTCTTATTATATTAACTAAAAACTATTATTTAATTGTAAATACCTTATCTATTTATCCTACTACTAGTAGATGCATGTCTATCATGTGATAAATTAATAGTAATAGTAGATGATTTAATCTATTAGATACCCTAGTATTTTAAGTCTAAAAATCTATTTATCTATCTTCTAAATCTTGATCCTCTATCAGACATTTAATATATTTGACATTCTAATAATCCTTTTACTAGGTATATTATCTTTTTTTCTCACTTTTAATTTATCTATCTATTATAATATTATTAATAAGATCTAAGGGACCTACTTCTACTAAAGCACCTAATAAGGGCTAAGATATCACTACTACCTTATTAGCTAAGTAGTAGCTTACTTTATAAAGGTTTTCACCTAAGCAAAGTACTATACTAGATACACGCTTTAATAATATTAATTCCACTAATACTAGCCTAGCTATTATTTTAGTAGATTTAACAAGGCAAATTAAAAACCTAACTAATTAATTTAACTAGTAATAGATATCCTCCCCCTTATTAATCCTACCTTTTATTAAGACTTTAACGCTAGCTTTATTAACTTTATTAGTAGCTCTACTAGCTCTACTAGCTCCTATAACTCTACTAGCTTCACTACTACTAATATTATAAAATCTCTATAAGAACCTACTATAAGCTAAAGATATTAGCTTTTTTAATCTAGATTTTAAAGTAAAATAAAAATATAGAAGATCTATACCTAGTCTAGTAGTAAATATAGGCAAATATACATATTATTTTAATATTTTTATTTTTATTAACTACCTAAATAAGCTTAAATATAAATATAGCCCTAAGCGTGTGCAAGACATTATTCTTATATATTTATGAGGATCAGCCCTAATATAATAGACTATTAAAGTAGATAATTTTATAAAAACAGCCCTAAAAGCTTCTAAAGAGCTTAACTTATAAATTAACACCTTAATTAAGTATTTTTAGACTAATTCTATAATAGCCCTAATAGTATTTATAAGCTTATAGTATTCATTATAAAACCTATATAAAGGTATATCGCCTAGAATATAGATATATAGCTAGTTAAGCTTAGTATAATCTATAGATCTTAATTCTATATATAATCAGCTTACTATAATCTAGAATTAAATAGCCCTTTATTTCTAAGAATAGCTAGTATAGCTATTACTAACAACCCTACTTAGTAATTTCCTAGTAAATACCGACGCAAAAACCACTATATAGTAGAATTAGGTAAATCAGCAGCATATATATATATCCTATAGGCAAGACTACTTGTAAAATCTAAATAATATTATTTAGACAGATCCTACTTAACTATCTACTTAAATAGACAGCTTAAAATGCATCTATTTTAATAACTATCCTAAGATATTTCAGGGTAGGGAAAATAGTAAAAATATTTAGTTATATATAGTTGACACCTATCCTAATAGCACCCTATATTAGTAGGATAAGGATCTAGAAGATCTAATAAATAAAGATAATAGCTATAGTAAATTCGGCTAACCCTATATAAATAGACGCCACCATTTTTATTATTAAAATCCTATAATTTTAAATACTTAAAATTTTATAATCCTTTTTAACTTTTTCAACTTTTTTAACTTTCTAATTAATAACCCTTATTTCTCAACTTCTTATTATCTATCTTTTAATTAGCTATTATTTATTATAAAATATATCTAATCCTATATATCAACACCACTATTTATAAGTACCTTTATAATGGTTGTTGCCTACATTACTATTATATAATCCTAAATTTTAGAAAAGAAATCTTAGTATTCCTAGAACTTTATATCTTTATATCTATACCTATTCCATTAATATCTATTAACTACTAACGCCACCGACGTCATCACCGATGGAATATATAATAAGGAATATAATATAGATATATATAATATAATAGATCGCGCATAAGTAATAAAAGTATCGCTTTTCTTTATTTTTTATAGGTACTTGTTATAGAACTACTACAAGGTCTTGCTAAGGATTAGGGCTAAGGCTTATTCAGCAAGCTTATATACGCTTCGCGCGCACGGTAGAATAATTATTCTTATTATATCAACCAAAAACCATTGCTTAATCGCAAACACCTTATCCATCTATCCTACTACTAGTAGATGCATGTCTATCACGTGACATTTAATTATCTTTTAATTAATCTATTATCTATTTAAGCCTTAAAGGAAATTTTATTATTTTAAGATTACTATTTTTTTAAGAAAGCCTTTTATAATAAAAATTAAATTTAAAATTATATTTAAAATCCTTACTACCTTTAATTTAAATTCTATACTTAAGAAATCTTCTCCCTTAATTAAAGTTTAATTTATTAGTACTATTTTTTTCTCCTTTATTACTAAATAATTTAATATATAATTTTTTATAATTATTATATAAGATATTAAAAAGGCTTTAGCTTTAAAAACTTATATTAACTTTACTATAGTCTTTCCCTTTAAATATTATAACTTTTGTAATATTTATTTTTAAAAATAAGGTTAATAAACTATTTTTAAATTAACTTAATAATTATAAAATTAAATTTTAATTAAATAAGAAACTAGGCTTTAATTCTCTCTATAATATATTTTAAAATAGGTTTAAGATTTTTAAGAAATTCCTTAATAAAAATTTAATTAAAAAATTTATTAGGCTAAGCTTTTTTTTTATAATCTCTCTTATACTCTTTATTTATAAGTTAAGTAGGGGGCTATATTTATATATTAACTATTAAGCTCTAAATACTATTATTATAAAGAATTAATATTTATTACTTTTAATTTAAGAAACTTTTACTAAAATTTACTATGCTAAATTTTATATTAAACTTAATATTATTATTATTTTTAATAAAATATAAATAACTAAAAAAAGAGTAAAAGACTATTTTCTAAACTTATTATAAACTTTATAAATTTTTTATAATATTATTTAGGTTAACTAATACCCTTTTAACCTTCTAATAATATATTAATAATATATTTTATAAATATTTTAATAATTTTTATATTATTTATAAGAAGCAGGCCTTTAAATTAATATTAATAAATATATTTTTTTAGTTATTAAGATTAAGTACTTAAATTTAATAATTATTATTATTAATATTTAAATAAACTTAAAAAAGCTTTTAATAATTTTAGATTAACTACCCCTTAAAAATATTAAAAATAGCTAAAGTTTTTTAAGCTTTATTAACTTTTATAAATACTTTGTTTAAGGATTTTTTTTATTATTAGCTTTTTTATCTAATTTATTAAAAAAAAAAAATTTTCAATTAAGATTTAAATTATTAAAGTACCTTTAATAATCTTAAAAAAGACTTTATCTTTATATTTATTTTATTTTATTTTAATTTAAAAAAAATAATAGTAAAAATAAATATCTTAGACTATATTATTATTAAAATTATATTTTAATATAATAATAAGGACTAGTTTTAATTTATAACTTATTTTTTAAATAAAATATTTTTTATAAAATATAATTATAAAATCTATAATAAGGAGTTATTTACTACTATTTATATTTTTAAAATTTAGTATTTAAAACTTAAAAATATTAAAAAACTTATTATAATACTCTTAAACTATAAAAATTTCAAGTACTTTATAATTACTAAACTTTTAAATTAAAAATAAGCTTATTAATTAAAAAAAATTTTAATTTAATTTTAAAAATATTTATTAATTTAAAAGCTTTAATAAATAAGTTAATATTATAATTTAATAATTAGAAGACCTTTTAAAAAAGAAGAGGATAAATAATAAAAATATAAATAATAAATAGTTTTAGAGTTTAAAAATTTTAATAGCTAACTCCTTTAAATATCTTTTACCCTTATTAATATTAAAATATTATTTTAAAAAGAATTTAAAGCTTTTAAAATTAGTTCTAAACTTAATAAAAAGCTTAAAACTTTAAATTTAAATAATATTATTAATATTATTTATACTTAAAGTAAATAAATTTAAAAGATTTTTATTATATTTATCTTTAAAAATTAGAAAATAAAAAATTTCTTTTTAATTAAATATAAAGCTTATAAAAATTATATTTATTATAAAAACTATTTTTTTATTTTAAATAATAATAAACTTAAATTATACTTAATTTAAAAAGATTATAATTTCTTTAATAATAAATATTTTAAAAGAGTAAAAATTTATAAAATCTTAAATTATTATTATTATTAACTAAACTTCCTACTAGATATTAAGAGATTTATATGTAATTATTACCTATATTTTTATACTAAGGTTTTTAAGAAATAATATTATAATATTTTAAAACCTTTAAAAATCCTAAACTACTATTAATTCTATATAATAATAAATTTTATTATTACCCTCCCTAAAAGTATAAATTATTATAGATAGATTTATCTTAATATTCTAATAATTACTAATTATTTTATTAAGATAATAGAGTATATTTTTATAAATTTTATTATAATTAAAAATACTATCTTAGCTTTCTATAATTTTATTTAGAAATATTATAAACTACCTTTTTTTATTATTAATAATAAAAGTACTTAATTTAAAAGCTACTTTTAATATAAACTTTACTTTTATATAAATATAAAAACTAATCTATTAATAATATTTTACTTTAAAATAAATAGCTAAATAAAAAATATTAATATAATTATAGAATAATATTTATAAGTCTTATATATAAAATCTTTAAATTTAATAACTTTTAAAAAAGTTTTTAAATAAATTTAAAGGCCTATTTTTAATTACTTAAATTATAAATTTTTATATTTATTATTTAGAGCTCCCCCCTAACTAGTTTTATTATAATATATTTTATATTAACTTATTATACTTTATAGCTAATAACCCTCTTTTAAGCTAAATACCTTTAATATTATATTTAATTATTAATACCTAAGGGTATAATATTTAGCTTATAATAATTATTTTAGACTTTAAAATTTACTATTTATATTTAAAGTTTAAAATATTTTATAAGGGATATAATAACCCCTTTTAAAAATATTTTAAGCTTATTTTAAAAATAATTAATATATTAAAAATCTATTTTTTCTAGTACCTAGCTTAACTTAAATATATTATTTAAATTATCTTTAAAAAAAATTTTAATAATTTTTAGAGCCTAGATAATTCTAATAATAATTTAAATAATAAAAGTAATAATTTATTTAAGCTAAAGGATTAAAAATAATAAAGGATAAATATTTATCTAAAAATATAAATATTAAAGGGGGGGTACTATTATAGTTTTTAAATAATTTATTTTTAAAAAATTCCTAAATTTATTTTACTTTAATTATTTAGTACTTAAATCTTATTTTACTTAACTACTTAACACTTATATATTTTATATAAGGAGAGGTCCTCTCTTATCTAAAAATCTCTTCCTTATATTTATTTTATATAATAATTTTAGTTTAAAGTTAAGACCTATTATCCTTATCTATTTTACTTACCCTTTATAACTATAATAATACTAGTATATTTAAGTAACTCTTATTATATCTAAGTATAATAATAGTTAGTATATTATTTCTTACTAGTATATAAATAATAGTTAGTATAAATATTACTAGTAATTTATTATTATTTAAGTTATATAGTTTTTATACCTAAATATATTGTTAGAACTAGGGCTAGGATGGGCCGATAATAGGAACTACGCCTGTAAGGCGAAGGTCTAAGTACAAGTGATTAGGGTGATCAGTGCTAAGTACAACTGAATATACTAAATATATATTTAGGGGGATCAAGGTGTTTAGTGACTAAATATACTAGACACGCTGAATTAGATAGTCTTAGTAAACTTTCCTATATCTATATAATTAGGGCTCTCACCTATCTTAGATAGATCTCTTTATATTTAACTTATATAGTTAATTAATAGTTATTCCTAGCTTACCCTATTTATATTAACCCTTAATTACTTATCTTTAAAAAACCTATATAATATTAATTTATAACACTTTAAATACTCTTAAATATAAGTTTATTAAATTAATAAAGTATAGTAACCCTAAGTAAGACTATCTAGAACTAATATTATAGTATTAATAAAAAATATTAAGAAAATATTAAGATTATCTAATTAGACCTTTATTATAGAGAAAGAAAAAAATTTAAAAAGTAGTTATTATAAATTTAACTTTACCTTCGCTTCTATAAGGGAATAGTCTAAGATAAATAGTAGATAATAATTACTATTACCTTTATACACGGAGATATATAAAAGTAAATATAACTATATTTATAGAAATATCTTAATAACCTAATAGATATATTAAATGTGATAAGATAAATAAAAAGCTTTATATATTTTAAAGTAGAACTTTATAGGATCTTTATACCTTTAAATAAAATTAATTAAATAGTATAAGTAATATAATATATTAAATAAAAAAAATTTATAGTAGAGTTTACAACCCAATTCTAATAGTATATAATTAAGATGGAATAGGATAATAACGCACTTATAATAATATATAGAAGGGGGTTAAAAGAAAATATTAAGGATAAGCTTATAAAGACTAGGGTAAGTATAGATATACTTAATAAGCTTTAGAAGAAAGCTATTTAAATTAATAATAATCTCTTTAAAAAATCTATAGAGAAAAGATATAATAAAGAAATTACTAAAGTAGGTATCTTAAAATATTATTTTAATAGAAACTTTAACTCTAATTATAGAAAGAAGATATATAACCTATATAGACTAATACTAATAGAGATTAATATAATAAAGAAGAGGATTATATAAAGGAAACTAAATAAAGGGGTAAATAAAAAAATATTAAAGTACTATAGCTATAATAAACTAGGCTATTTTGCTAAGGACTATAGATTAAAAAATATAGTATTAAGACCTTAGATTAATATAATAAATAAGGTATCTATTAAAAAGAAAAAGACCCTAGGAAATAGTATACCATCGCTAGTATAGAATAATCTAGAACTTAATATAATACTAGAAATAGTAAGTGTGATGGAGAAAATAATAAATTAACTATAGTAAGGTATTGATAAATTATTAAAAGAACTAGACAATAGTAATAATAAAACTATAAATAATCTAATAACTATATCCGATCAATAGGAACATTATTTATAGGGATTTTTATATAAGATATAGGATAGTATACTCCTACTAATTATAACAGGACTTGGAAACCAAAGGGAATATAATAGATATTATAATAGGTTCTAGGAACTAAGAAATAAACAACTTAAACTAAATTAAGATGGGAGGGCTTAAGTAGATAAGTAAAATTAGGAAGATAACTCTAATAGGGAGTAAATAAACTATAGAGAGGAATAAGAACCTAGATTACCTATAAATTAATAAGAATAATAAAATCAATAAAAATAGGACTCCTTAAATAGAAGATCTTAAGACTATTAATAAAACTCTTATTATCTATAATATAAGGTAATATACTAGAGTAGATATATAGACGCATTTTACCCAAAATATTATACTATATAATAAGAGGCTAAGGGGATAGTGTATACTCCTTAGTACTACTTAAACACATATTATTACTATAGTATAGATGAGTGCCCTTGGCACTTAGCTTAGAAAAGAGAAATAGTAGTATTTCTAAAATAGTTAAAAAAATAGTATAAGGTATTAAGAAAAGAGTTAAAAGAAGATTACTAGGATAAAAAATATAGTCACGCTATATAGGAGGTTTGCTTACTTTTAAATTACTACTTACATATAAATAAGAAAAGTGATGCTGGATTTCTTCCCTTAGGATATTTTAACCTAGAAATAGGAAAACAGGGAAAAGATTATTCCTTTATATTAGGGGTAGATATAGGGAATTAAATATATTAACCCCTAGATAATAGATATACTTAGTAGAGTATAATCAGCTTATTAAAATACTAGTTAAAATTAATAGTTAGGGAACTATTATAATAATTAATTTTAAAATAATAGGAAACTTTATATCTAATATCCTTATATAAGTATAAAAAGTGTTAATAGTTAATAAGGAGATAATCCTATTAAATATAGCTTATTAATAATACTATAAGGAGATTACCTTTAATATAGTTTAGATAACTAATTATTACATTATACTAAAAATATTTTAGTTAAGAAAGTAAAATCTAATAATTAATTAAAAGATAGAAGTACTTATATTTAAAAAGACTAACAATATTATTAACTTTAAATATATATATTAATAGTAATTAATAGTATATAAAAAGTTAAATAAAAGAACTACTATAAAGTATAATATTATAACTTTAAATAAGGATAATCTTATAAAAGGATCTAACTTTATAGATATAAGTAAAGGGTTAGCTAGTTAATAATATAAAAATAATAAAAAGAAAGATATATCTTTAAATATCTTTAAAAAGTACCTTAAATATATATAGCTCTTTTAAGAAGAAGTAGATATAAAAGTATTATTAAGATACCAACTTTAGGATTATAAAATTAAACTTAAACTAAATAAAAAACTAATATTTAGATCTATATATATATTATTAAAAAAAGAACTCTAAATATTATATAGGTATATTAAAGAGAACTTAAAAAAAGGATTTATTTAAAAATCTAAATTATTAGTAGGCTATTTAATACTCTTTATACTAAAAAAGGATAGGAGCTTATAGCTATATATTAACTATTAAAAGTTAAATAATATTATAATTAAGAATAGGTACCTATTACTAAATATTAATAAACTTTAGAATTAATTTAAGAAGACTAAAATTTTTATAAAGCTAGATCTTAAAAGAGTTTATAACTTAATTTATATAAAAATAGGAAAAGAATAGAAAACTATATTTAGGACTTAATATAGATATTATAAATATTTAATTATACTATTTAGACTTACTAACACACTAACAATTTATTAAGCATTAATTAATAATATGTTAAGGGTATATTTAGATAAGATAGTAATAGCCTATCTTAACAATATTCTAATTTATTTAGAAAATAAGGTGGAATACATCTAATATATATAAAAAGTACTTAAATATTTATATAAAGTTAAATTACTCCTTAAACTAAAAAAATATAAATTTTATAAAATAAAGGTTAACTTCCTAGGATATAATATTAATATAGAAGATATTTAAATAAGTTAAAATAAAATTAAAGATATATAAAAGTAGCTGACACTAATAATAGTTAGAGAAGTACAAGTATTCTTAAAATTCCTAAACTTTAATAGGTAGTTTATTAAAGGATTTTTAAAAAAAGCTTTATCTCTAATAAAACTAACTATTAAAGATAAAGAATTCAAATAAGAGAAAGAATAAAATAATATAATTTTATAATTAAAGTAAGTATATATAGAATCACTAATATTATATATCTTTTAAGTTAATTAACTAGTAAGGATTAAAACTAATATATTAAATCTAATTATAAGAGCATGCCTGTGTCAATAAAAAAATAATAAATAATATCCAGTTATATATTATTTAAGAAAGATAATAGTATTAAAGTAGAACTATAATATCTATAATAAGAAGTTACTTATAGTAGTTAAGGTATTTAAATATTAAAGGGGTTATACTAAAAACTATTTAAAACTCAATGTCTTTATTAATTATAAAAATCTCTTAAATTTTATAATAATAAAAACACTTAACTAAAGATAAGTTAGGTGGGTAGAACTTTTAAAATAATATAAATTTAAAATCTACTATACCCTAAGAAAAGAAAATAAATATATTAATACTTTAAATAAATAATTAGACTATATAAATATAAAAAACTTAAATAAATAAGCTATCCTATAATAAGAAAAAGATGGATTATTAATATTAAATATATAAATACTTACAATAACTATAAGGGTTAAAGGACTAAATATAATTAATAGGCTAATAAAAATATATAATAAAAATACTAGAGCTAAGGAATTATATTAAAAATAATCTAATATAATAGTATTAAGTTATTAAGGCAAAATATATATACCTAAAAAATATATTAAGGAGATAATCTAGGATTATTATAACAACCTAATATACAGGCACCTAGGAGTTATTAGGATAATAGAATTTATTTATAAAAATTATAATACACTATAATTAAGATTAAAAGTGAAATAGTATATTAAAAAATATATTAAATATTAGTAAAACAAGTTAACAAGATATAAATTATATAGGAATATATAGTTTACACCTATACTAAAAACACTATAGGATAAAATTATAATAGACTTTATTACTAAATTACTAAAATCTAAGGATTTAATAATAGTAGAGGTATACAATACTATTATAGTTATTATAAACTAACTAATAAAATATACTATTATACTACCCTTTAAAGAAAAGTATAATACTAAATAATTAATATTTATATTACTAGATAGGTTAATAAGGGATTATAATATACCTAAGTTAATAATATTAGATAAAGATAAATTATTTATCTTAAATTATTAAAAAATATTATTAGGAATAATTAGAATAAAACTAAAAATATTAATAATATATTATCCTTAGATAAATAGATAAATAAAAAGAGTAAACTAAATACTAAAAATATACCTTAGGTATTATATAAATAAATAATAAAATAACTAGATAACGCTACTACTAATAGTATAACTAATATATAATAATAAATTATCTAAAATAACTAGAATAATACTATTTTTTATAAATTATAAAAAAAATATAAATAGCTTTCTATAACTATAAAAGGGACCTAATATAGATAAAATACTAATTAAAGTTAAAGAATTTAAAGAAGTTTATAAAAACCTAAGGGATACTATTAGGAATTTAAATAAAAAGATTAGACTTTAAGCTAATAAAAATTAAAAAAATAGTCTTTAACTAAAAAAGGAGGATAAAATATATTTTTTAATTAAGAATATAAAAATAAAAAAGTCTAGTAAAAAACTAGATTATATAAAAGTTAGACTATTTCTAATTATAAAATAAAGAGAGCTAGTTAATTATAAATTAAAGCTACTTAGAGGATTAAAATAATATCTAGTCTTCTATATATCACTCTTAGAACCAGCGGACCCTAGTATATTAATATAGGATAATTTTCACTATAAAATTAAAAAAGAGGATAAGTATAAGGTTAAAAAGATTTTAAATTAGAAAGATTAGAAATACCTTATTAAATAAAAAGACTGCGACGATACTGAGAATATATAAGAACCACTTAAGAATCTTAGGAACTACTAGGACCAACTATAATAATTTTAGGCATAAAGAATTGGGTCTAGTCAAGGTTAATAGGAAAGATAGAAGATAAGAAGGGATTAGGAGGAGATTCTTTAGAATACTTATCAACTTTAAATTTAAAAATATTCTACGCCTTAATATCTTCTATCTCCTTTAGTTTCTAAAGATAAAACTTCCTTTGCTATTTAAGATAGGCAAGTTTTATCCTAACTTCCTAAATATCTTTATTAAGCTTTTTAACTACGTCCTATACTTTTTTATACTTATAACTAGGAGAGGCTAGATTATAATAATAATTTATTTTATTATATTTAGTATATTAAATAAACCCTTTAATCTTAATGTAATCTTTAAACTTAATATATACCACTAAATATACGCTATACATCCTTACAACGACACAACGAAGTTTCCTTTTATGATAATTAGTGGCTTAAATATAGCAAAGGATATTACTATCTTTAATATATATAATATCTTATTAGATAAATATTTAGGAAAGAGGAATTAAATTTTAAAATAAAATTTTTAAAGAGAGGACCTAATATTAGAACTAAGGCTAGAATAGGCTAGTAACAAAAACTATATTTATAAGGCAAAGATCTAAGTATAAGTAATTAGGGTAATTAATACTAAGTATAACTAAATATACTAAATATATATTTAGGGGGATTAAGGTGTTTAATAATTAAATATACTAAATATACTAAATATACTAAACTAAATAGTCTTAGCAAACTTTCCTATATTTATATAGTTAGGGCTTTTATCCACCTTAAATAGATCTCTTTATATTTAATTTATATAATTAATTAATAATTACTTCTAGCCTTTAAAGACTTAATCTTATATTGCTAAGTAATATTAAATTATACCTAGCTTACCCTACCTATGTTAACCCTTGATTATTTATCTTTAGAAAACCCATACAACGTTAGTTCATAACATATATATAAATTTTCTTAGCTTTAAAGTTAGGAATTTATTTTATTCTTTAAAAGCTTTAATATTATTATAATATTTATTTTTAAGTTAATAAAGTTTTAATATATTAAGCTTATTAATAATAAGTTTATTTTAAATTTCCTTAAACTTATTTCTCTAAAAGATATAGTTTCTCTTTATTATATTATATTTTATATTATAATTTATAATTTTTTTACTTAACTTACTTAGTTATAAACTTTAATATAAATTTATCTTATTATATTTTAAAGACCCTTATACTAATTATTAATAGCTTTACTAATAATATTAATAAATATGTTTTTTTCTATAATAATAATTTATTTTAAATTCTTATTAATTTCCTTTAAATAATATAAAATAGTATAATCTCTATTATTAAAATTAATAATAAATTATTAGTTTATATTTATAAGTATTTTACCTTTATTCTTATTTTTAATACTTTTAATTATTTAGTTTTAAAATTAATTAATATAATTTTTTAAGTTATTTAAAGCTTTATTATTTAAATTATAAAGATTATTTTAAATTATTTTGGTTTAAGTTAACTTTAAATTTTAATTAATTAAATACTTCTCTTTTAATAAAAGAACTCTATAGAATAGTATAATATATAATAATTTAATATACCTAATAAATATCTTAATAAGTTATACTAGTTTTATTAGGATAGCCTTATACTATCTTTTCTATAAAATATAATTAATAAATATTTAAGATTAAGTCTTCTTAAGTATTTATATTAAAAAATACTACTATACTTTATAATACTATTTTTTAAAATTTTTTAACTTATTTTACTAATAAAATTTATAGGTATAAGAAAGATAGTTTAATTATATTAAAGACTAGTATATAAATATAAAATTATAATATAATATTAATATAAATAAAATCTAATTATAATAGTTTCTATAAAAGTACAGTACTAGTTAAGGTAATATAACTTAGTAGCTATTAGCCCTAACTAGGCTAGTACTTAGTAAGACTAAGATTATAACATTTAATAAAGTTTTTAAATATAAAAACTTATATAGTTTTAAAAAGTAAAGTTTTAATTAATTAAAATAATAAGAAAATAAAGAATTATAATATTCTATTTAAGTAGTATTATTCTATTATTTACCTCTGAAAGGTAAATTGCAGCCACTTAAGGGATAATAACTCTCCACTGAATCTCGTTCCCGCGACCAGGACTGGCTGTCTTCGTACATATCAATTTGTTCACTGGTCTCCCAATATTCTCGGCTCAACATTCGGTAAGCCAACGATGGGCTGGATCTGCTCAAGGCAGCACAAAGCATACCAAAAGCTAGCCAGCAATGTTGTGGAATTACCAACATACGATAGACTATGCGCAACCAGAAACCAGCGGTCCAGGGAAACCTTCTCTCGTTGGTAACGGTCAATTATTTGGCCCTTGGTCTGCTTCGTCTCTAATTCAAAGACGATTAATCAACAACACCACCAGATGGGAAGAGGCGTTTAGCTCACCTATAAATTTCCTTTGCAGTACCAACTTCGCTGTAATTGGTGCAAACACAAGCCGATTTATGGCTGATGCCATCACCATCAATGCTAATGGCCCAATCGTTGTCCGTAAGCGTTCCATCCTCACAGAATCTTGCCAAACCCAATTCTCTCCCACGAGACCAGGAGCAGTCAGCGCTATCGCTACGGCAAGCGCTGTCTGTAATCGGAAGTACATTGGCCATATCGAAGCCTGCAAGACGCGGAACTGCGCGCGAGGTAAGGCACGGTAGGATGTGATATTGGAGAAGAAGCTCTGATAAAATTGTACCCCGAGCAATAACGCAAGCCTATGTCATGATTCAACGACACGTATGCTTCATTAGTTGAGCAGACTTACAATAGAATATGATAGGTATCTTTCCTTGCAAATTGTGACAGTGAGGGCATCTTCAAATATCGACTTGGGTGAAAAACAGCGTCTTGCGAGAATATGCAGGAGCACCTTTATTAGAGGATCAGCAATCTAGCTAAACATGCTCGTCTTTAGGACATACTCGGATTCACTAAATTCTCCCTCTGCCGATCGTTGCCACCCATGTGATCATCATATATCACAACCACGTAGCAGTTAACAGCTTGAAGCCAAGCCCGAGCATCTCCATGCGCCCCCAGTAAATGCAACTAGTAAGAGAATGCGGCATAAGTCATGCATATAGAGAATTCTGAGCGGGCGAGACTTTGGAAAAATTAGATAAACAAGTTTTACGGCGCACATAGCAACACACCTTCAGTAGTTCTCATCGCTACATGTATGACTTATGCCGCATTCTCTTACAAGCCTCAGTGTCGTTACCATTATGGCTAACCGTTCTGGTCTGCCGCATCCTCTTTCGTGACTCGCCAACAAGTTTTTGCATCAAAGATGCGCAATTATTGTGCCTCCAAAAAAAATGGATGACGCTATTACTGCGAATCATAGCTTCCTCAGCAGAAAATTGTGTTTGCCACCGCCAATTTAAGAGGGCATATATATCCTATCAGAATCGCCTCGAACGATTCAATATTCTCAAAGTCGTTCATTTGAATATTCACCCAGATTCTACAAACATCCACCATGCTCTCACGCTTCTTCCTCACAACCCTTTCCGTGGCGACAGCTATAAGCACACCGACATCGCCAAAGATATGCACCACGGAGTCCATTATAGACGTTCGTTTCTCCCTTTCATCTCACTCGAAGCAAGGAGCTGACTTATCTTAAATAGTTCAGTGATCTATCCGCCATCCCCTTAGTGCCGGGCGACCTTAGCTTTGTCCCAAACCCGTACCACAATCTAAGCTACAGCAATGGGTTCGGCGTCGCCGCGCGTGGTCTTCCCACCGATCCCAACCCTGAACAAGTCATTTTCTATGCCCTTACGACGGAAGCACGAGGAATACCGACCATCTCGAGCACCTATACTGGATCCTCCGTGCTGTCATTTTATCCCCGCTCCTTCACCTTCGTCTGTACGCTCGAGACAGCACAGGCCGATGTTGGAGTGCCGGAGAGCTGCACGTTACAACTCAGCGGCAAGACCGTCGCCGGCACGCCCACGTCGACCATCTGCGAGTACGATGCTTCGGGACTTGGGACTACGGTCACGCCGGGCGTTTGCAGTGTGCCCGGCGACTTCAGCGCGGTGACGAGTATTGAGTTTGCCACTGTGAGTCCGGTGTTGGTCGACGAGGTGCTTGTTACGAGCTTTGTACAGTTCGATTTTCTACTTCGCCAGGCTTGTTAGGAGGAGTATGTTGCTTGAAATGGTGACTCCGCTGGTGAGAATATAGTAAAGGAAAGATTACGATAGAATATACGCAACCGATAATACAAAGAACTTAATATAGTTACATAGGATAACTGGAGCTAGGAGGCTCATTCTTTCCTTACAAGACTGATACTCATATTATCAATACATAGAACTATCTCTGTTCGTGGTTCTTACCGTTTAATTCTCACAGTGAGGTCGAATCCTGACTTCTCCTTGGAGCTTTGTTTGATGTACATGCCTACATCTTCCTGTTTTGGACTTCATAAAATATGCTTTTCGTCCGACGCAGGAAGCCATAAGTACATAAACAGGATTCTCAACTGGTAGTAGTGTTAAGACAACTGATAAGGTGCGCATCTTGCTAATATGTATGTAGTAACCCTACGCAAGCAGAAACTTCTCAGGGTCAATCGTTCAGTCGAGCTCTATGAGGTTTAGGTACTAATGCAACCTACTTTGGGTCTTGGCTCGAAAGTCGCAGGTAGTCGGGTAGAGCAAACCTGAACTTCGACTGGGCAGTCATTGGAAAGGGGTGCATCCTAATAGCATAAATGATGTAATTCTTGACCCACAAAAAGAACGGATGTGCTCGGCTTGTTGCAAGGACACCGTCACCTGACCGAGGCGAACAGAGTCCGGGGCAGAGAAGGGGTTGCAGTTCGCATACTACCCTTGTTGTTTCGGTTCCCTTCCTATTTCATTATTAACTTCTCCACCGCTCCCCGGTTGATACATTTGATCACTCTTTCGCACACCAACCGCCTCATTTACCTTGAGGAGAATAGAAAAGGCGAGCGATTGCGTAGATTTGCTGGGGATGGTAAAATGTGCTGCACCCCGTAGCTAAGCTATGATCGTCTGAGAAATCAATAACTCGGTGTTTCTAGATTCCCAGTACTGCTCTCGCCGTTGTTAGAAACGCCACTATCTTCTCACAACACCTGAGCCGGGGCCTTTTGGAGACGCCATGGGGGTTTCGAGTATTCCAGTTGCCAGCCATGAAAACGTGAGAGGATAACAGCGCCTCGTATAAGGTTTCTATTATTGATGGTGATATTAGATTCCTTACTTTACACCTCTTCAATCGCCCCCAGCTGGTACGGCATCGAGCCCCCAGCCGGATGGTTCACCACTACCAAAACTATTCCAGCCATTGCAGATCCGCGCAGTAAGTATGCAGAACCGCATCATAGTAAGTCCTTCCTCTCTAAAAGACATCCAATTACGTGCTTAAAACGGCAGCTCTCGCCACTGTGCCAATACTCCGCGTCCGACGGTCACCTGACAGATTGGCATACCACTCATCTCGGGGCCATCATTCAGCGTGGCCCTGGGTTATCGTGGGTCGAATGCACGGCAGTCAGTCCCGAGGGTCGAATCACGCCCTGGGACTCTGGCCTGTGGAAAGACAGCCAAATGGAGCCGCTGAAGCGGATTGTCGACTTTGCACACTCCCAGGGCCAGAAGATCGGAATCCAATTGGGCCATGCGGGAAGGAAAGGAAGTACGCACGCGCCCTGGATATCATTCACCGATTGTACTTCGGATGAGGTAGGGTAGTCCAATGTGCACCCAAGCTGGGACAGGACAGGCAATGCTAAATGGTTCACTTCTTCAGATAGGCGGTTGGCCAGCCGAACTTCTCGCGCCGTCCGCATTGTCCTACAATCAAGCTCTCTTTCCCGTCCCACGAGCAATGACGAAGCGCGATATTGGGGCCCTCAAAACTTCGTGGGCAGCGGCTGTACGGCGTGCGGTCAAAGCTGGCTTTGACGCAATAATGATCCATTCCGGCCACGGCTACCTGCTGAGTTCTTTCCTCGCCCCCAGCTCTAACGAGCGACAAGACGAATATGGCGGTTCCCTCGAGAATCGGTTGCGCCTGCCCCTCGAGATTGCAGAAATTACGCGCCACAGCATGCCGGACTCGATGCCACTGTTTGTCCGGCTCAGCGCGCACGACTGGCTTGAAGAGGTGCCAGACCTGGCGGAGAAGTCGTGGGGGATAGGAGATTCGATTACTTATGCAAAAGCACTGGCCATGCTGAGCGTAGATGTCGTGGATATTGCTTCGGGGGGAATGCACCCATCGCAACAGATCACTACGGGCGAGGCGTTCCAGGCGCATTTTGCTCTGTTGATCAAACAAGCTTTGGCAGGGACCGGACTGCTGGTCAGCACGGTCGGTAGGATCACAAGTGGAGCGCTGGCGGAGGGTCTGTTGGATCTTGGAATCGATCTTGTCACCGTGGGACGAGGGTTCCAGAAGAATCCTGGATTGGTCTGGGCTTGGGCAGAAGAACTGGGGGTGGAGATCAAGGTGTCTGAACAGGTGGGCTGGGGGTTTGGAGGAAGGGTCGGCGGACGAAAAGGACCAGAGCTCGCAAGGATTAGATAGGAGGCCGAGTAGGCGCTAGCCATACTTTAACCGGGTGCTTTTATACCTCAGGCATTTTTTATTTTTCATACCTAGAGTTAATATTAAGCTTCGCGAAATATATCTCTACTATTTACATAGTAAGTTTTATAGTAAATAATTAAAATATATTTAATATTATTATTATTATTATTATTATTATTATTATTATTATTATTATTATTATTATTATTATTATTATTATTATTATTATTATTATTATTATTATTATTATTATTATTATTATTAAAATTAAATTTAAAATTATTTAAACGTTAAAATTAATTAGAGTTTTCTTTAAAAGTAATTTAAGTATTATATTTAAAGTAATTTAAATACTAGAAAAAGTAAGTATTTAAAGTATTAATTATTTTTAAAATAAATTTAAAAAGTTTTTAAATAAGTTAATTATAACTTTTTTTTAAAGAACTTTAAACTATAAATTAAAATAATAAACCCTAAAGTTTAGAATAATTATTATAAATTAAGTATAGTATTAAAGGTATTTAACTTATAAAGGAATTATTAACTATAAGTTATAAAAAATTAGTATAGAAAATATTATAATAGAACTAGTTAAAGAAAAGATTTTAAATAATAAATATAAAAACTTATAATTTAAATAATTAAAAAGTTTCTTTATTAATTATTATATTTAAAGATTCTATATATTAAGTTAAATAAAGTTTTTAATAATATACTTAGAACTAATTTAATAATATTTATTAGTAAATTTCTCTTAATTTATTTAAATAAACTTTATTAACTTTTAAAAAACTTTATTAATTTAAATTTTTTTTAATAAATAAGTTAACTTAAAAATAATTTTAAATCTCTTTATTATTAATAAATTAAATAAGTCTAATTAATAAGATTTTAACTTAAGGTTTATATAAAAATATTAACTTAAATTAGTAAAGAAGGGAATATATAAGATTATCTTAAAAAAATAATTATTAGCTATAAATTATATAAAAGATAATTACTTAATTTAATTATTTATTTTAAAATAAAATATTATTAAAAGACTAATTTTAATATTTATTTAAAAGTAAAGTTTATATTAAAAGTAATTTTTAAATTAAATTCTCTTATTAATAATAATAAAGAAAAGTAATTTATAATAGTCTTAAATAAAATTATAAAAGGTTAAGTTAATATTCTTTATAATAATAAAATTTATAAAAATATACTTTATTATTTTAGAAAGATAGTTAATAATTATTAAAATATTAAAATATACTTATAATAATTTATATATTTAGAGAGAGTAATAATGAAATTTATTATTATATAAAACTAGTAGTACTCTAAAACTTTTAAGGGGTTTAAAGTACTATAATAATATTCTTTAAAAACTTTAGTATAAGAGTGTAAATAATAGTTATATATTAATCTTTTAATATTAACTAGAAAGCTTAGTTAATAATAATAATTCTTTAAAATCTTGTAAGTTTTAACTCTTTTTAAGTATTTAATATTAAAGGAATTATAATCTTTTTAAATTAAATATAATTTAAGCTTATTATTATTTAAGATAAAAACCTAGTCCTTATAATAAATATAATTTTTAATAGATTTTATTTTAATTAAAAAAAATCCTTTTATTTTTTAATCTTTAAAGATAAATATAATAAAGATTTTTTAGGTTTATTTACTTTAAATATAAGTAACCTTAATAATATTATTTATATTTAAAGTTTTAAGCTCTTTATTAAACTTAGAATTAAATTTAAAGATCTTAAACTTTTCTTATAATAGTTCTTTAATCTTTATAAAGATAAGAGATATTTAAAATAATTAATTATTAAGATTTTTAAGTTTTAAGATTATTTATTCTTTTTTTAAAGAGATTTTTTAGTTAATAAATTAAAATATTAATTTATTTATTAAAGTTTTTAAATTAATAAGTAATCTTAAAATTAAATTAAAAAAAGAATTTAAACTAATAAACTTATTTATAACTTAGGAGTTTAATAATTATATAGTATTTTAAATTCTTATAATTTAATAGTATAATAATAAGCTTTCTAATACTTTTAAATTTTAAATATTTAAATAATAATTAAGAGTTCTTTATTATAAATTTTATAATTATATTTTATAAAGAGTATTTTAATTAAAAAATATATTATAAGTTAAAGTTGACCCTTATTATTATATTAAGATATAATTTTAATAATAATATAATTAAAAATATTTATTTTTATTATTATCTCTTTCTTTAAATTAAAGTAAAGTAAGATAAGTATAAAGATAAAGACTTTTTTAAGGTTATTTAAAGTAATTTGATACTTAAAATTCTAGTTAAAAATACAATATTTTTTAGTAAATTAAGTAAGGAAAATAATAATAAAAAAAATCCTTAAATAAATTATTAATAAATTTAATATAAGAAACTTTAAATATCTTTAATATTTTTAAGAAGTAATTAATTTAAAATTATAAAAAACTTTTTAAAGTTTATTTAAATAACAATAATAATACTAATTAAGTTAAAGTACTTCACTTCTATAATTAAAAAGATATATTTATTAATATTAACTTAAAAGCTTATTTTATAATAAGGGGGGTTTAACTCTTAATATAATATTAAGTTATTAAAATATTTATTAATTATAAACTTCTTTTTATTATATAAGTTATATATATAAAAAGAAATTTTATTTATAAGAAAAGAAGCTTTTTTTATATTTATTAAGATCTTATTAAACTTAAATATAATTTAAGTAATCTTACTTTAAATTATTAAAATTATAAGTACTTTTAAGTAGTCTTATTAAAATTATTTAAAATTATTTTATTCTTTCTTTAAAAAGTTCTTCTCTTAAAGCTTTAGTTATTTTATATATATTATATATAAAAGTACTTATAATAATATCCCTTTAATAAGAAACTTTTATCTTATAAATACCTTATTTCTTTATTATTTATTGCTTATATTAAAAGCTTAGAAACTAAATTCCTACTAATAGTATTTATAACTTTTTATAAAGATAAAAGTAGTAAATCTTTCTATTTAATACTATATATATTATACTAAAGAAAAGTTAGCCTATTAATTTAGTAAAGACTTAAATAAATATTTAGAATATATTTAAAAGAGTATAAATTATAATATTACCCTTATAAATATTTTTAAATAAAAGTATTTTAAAGAATAATAAAAATAATTATATTATAAGTTAAGTAAGGCTTATATTAAATTAGTTTATATTTTTATTAAATTTAATTTAATTAAAACTAATTAATAGAAAATAGTATAGTAAGAAGTAAAAAATATATAAGTATTAAAAAAGATTAAAGAAGTAAAATTTATTATCTTTAAAATTTTTATTATTTCCTTACTAACTATTAAAAGTAATAACTTCTTTAATTTATTAATAAACTAGGGTTAATTAATTATAAATTTTAAGCTTAAAACTTTACTAGCTTCTTAAAGTAATTAAATATTAATAATAATTTTTATATATTCTTTAAAAGATTATAATCTAATTACTTAACTAAATACCTTATTTTATTATTAACCTTCTAATAATTTAAAACTTCCTTAATATTATACTTCTTATTATTTTAATTAAGTAGCAATAAGGTTATTTATAATAATATCTTAAATTTTATTTTCTTTAAAAATAAGATATAAAATACTAAGTATTTATATATTAATTAAAGTAAGTTTAAAAGATAATTTATATCCCCTTTATATTTTTTAATTAGAAATAGTTTAAGCTTTATATAATTAAGTTTATTACTAAGTTTATTAGTTTTAAAATTCCTATAAAGAAAATATACCTTATTCCCTTTAAAATTATTTAGACTTTTTAAATATTTTTAATTAATAATATATTACTAAATAACTATTTAGGAATTATAAATCTTTTTATTATTTTTAGTAAATTCTTTTTATTTCTTAAATTATAATTATTACCTTTTAAGTTTTAAATTCTATTCCTTTAAATAATAATATTATTCTAAATTTAAACTTATAGTTAGCTTAAAATAATAATAGTAGGTTATTATATATTAATTATATACTAGGTAAATAAGTAATTTAATTATTTTATTAATAATTAATATAATATTAAAAATATTATTTAAAAATTTAATCTATTCTTTTTATCTAATTTTTAATTTAATTTCTATTATATTTATTAATAATCTTTAAAATTTAAAGTTAAAGAGTTTATTTTAATTTAAAATTATCTTTTTTAAAATTTTATAATTAATTACTATAACCTTTAAAAATATATAAATAAGATCTTTTATATTAAAGCTTTCTTATATAATATAAAGTAAGCTTATTTTATTAATTAGTTATTAATTACTAAAATAATATTATATATTATAATTATTAATTATTTTTTTAACTTTAAAAGCTTAATAATAAAATTTTATATAATACTTTTTTATAAACTATTAAAAAAGATTAAAAATCTTATTTTTTTATAAGGCTTATATTATATATATTTTATTTTAATATAAATATTATATTAAATAATATAATTTTTAATATATTTCTATATTTTAAAGAAATAAAATTTTTTAAATATTTTTTTAAAAGTCTTCTCTATTTTTTAATACTTATTAAAGACTTTATTTTTATAATAAATTTTAAAAATCTTTCCTTAAGTACTTATAAGAATATAAATTTATCCTTAAAAAATTAATAATCTTAAAATTATTTTCTTAAATAAATTATAACTATTAATATTTTTATAGATTTTTAATATAACTTTATCCTTTAATAAATATTCTAATATTATTTTAGTTAAACTTTTTATTTTAATAGTTATTATAGATATTATTTATAATTTTATTATATTAAGTTTAAAAGATCTATTCTTATTTTATACTAATAATACCTTAATATTTTATTAAATATTTACTATATAATTAACTTTATAACTAAGTATATTTATAATATTATTTTTATTACTTTTAATATAATTAATTTTAAAATTAAATATAATAAACTCCTTATACTATTAAATTAAATATTTATTAAATTCCTTTATAAATAAAAAATATATTAAATTTTTATAATTTAATAAAATTTAAATTTAATACTTAATTCCTATTAAATATATCTTTTAAATATAAAATATATAAAATATAATAATTAATAATTCTTTATTATATATTAAATATTTAGTTTTAGTATTTAATAACTTTTAATTATATAAATAATATATTATTATAAGTTAAGTTTATAAAGAGTATTATAATTTTTAAATAATTTTTAATAAACTTTAATAAAAATTTATAAAACTTAAAAATAATCATACCTCCTTTTTATTTATAGGGATTAGTTATTTAATTATACTTTTTATTTTTTAAAATTTATTTTAATCCTCTTATTAAAAATAATAAATTTAAGAAATTTTACTTATTTTTAATAAAACTTATATATAAATATATTTAGGTATAGACTTATTTTTTTTATATTTTTTTAATATTTTTTATATTTACTTAATATACTTTTTAAATACATCTAAATATATAAGTATATTATTAATATATATTAAGATAAATTTATTAAGATATTCTTCTAATATATTATTAATAAATACTTAGAATATAATTAAGATATTAATTAAATTAAATTATATCATTAAACATTTATATAAGCCTTACTTAGTATAAAATAATTTTTTTATTTTTTTTTTTCTTTATTTAAATCTAATTAAATATATTAAGAATATTAAGTTTAATAAAAATTTTTTTCTTTAAAGCTTCTCTTAAAGCTTATTAATTAAGGGTAAGAGATAATTTTTTTAAATAGTAATATTATTAAGTACTTTATAATTTATATATAATCTTAATTTACTATCTACTTATAGTATAAATAGAATATAGTAGTTTATAAGTAACTAGGATTTTTAAATAAATTCTTTTTATTTATTCTCTTTAATATATTTTATAAAGGCTATTACCTTCTTTTTTAATAGTAAATATATTAGCTTCTTTATAAGTTATTTTTTAAGAATTAATTTTATTTTATAATTTTATAGTTAGTATTTAAAAAGGACTTTATTAATTCTCTTTTTCTTAAATTAAGTTTTATATTTTATATATTTATTAAATAATTTAATACTTATAATTTATTTATAAGTCTTATTTAACTCTATAATATTATAATATTTTTTCTAAAGTTATTCTTTATTTTCTCTTTTATTTAAGTAATAATATAAAGAGAATTAAATTTTTTAATTAAAATAATCTTATTTATACAATTTTTTATAAATATTAATATCTTAAATTAAATATATACTTTTTATACCTTTATCTTATTTTTAAATTTAATATTTTAATATAATTATTAATTATTTTAATCTTAAATCTATTATAATTTATAAATATATACAGCTTATATTTTATTATAGATAACTTAAGTTTTTTAATTACATTAAGTTTTTTTAAAATTTTATTTAATTTATTATTAATTACAATTTTAACTAGATTTTTATTAATCTTTATTTAAAACTAAAATTTAATATTTTTATAAGATTTTATAATAATAATTTATTTAATTTTAAAATAAGTCCTATTAAATAGCCTTCTTGTTAAAGAATTTTTTAATTTTCTAATTATTCTTATCTTAAAGCCTTAAGCTTAATAGAATTAATTAGGTTTAAAAATTTTAAAAATAAAATTATTCTTTTATAAAGAGAAAGCTTTATTATTTATTTAATAATTACTTTTATTTAATTTCTTAAGGCTAAATAAACTAACTATTTATTAAAAAAAAGTTTTTTTATCTTTTAAAAACTTTAATCCTTATAATATTTAAATATACATTATATTCATAAAGTTTATATAATTATACTTTTATAATATTTTTTTAAACTTTTTTTATTAATAAAATCTTTATAATTAAGAGTTTTATTAGTTTTTTTAATTATTTCTTCTACTATCTTAATAAATAATTTCTTAAATTTTTAAGTTAAAGCTAGCTTTTAATAATTATTAATTAATAAGACTTTTTTATAAAAAAAAAGTACTTTAATAAATATATTTATTAAATATTTTATAAAAACTATTTTAATAAATTCTTCTACCTTTTTTAACTTATTATTAAGGTTAATAATTATTTTAATTAATATAATCTAGTTATTCTTAATATATTATAATTAAATTTTTTTAATTTAAATATTAACTTAATATAAATCTTATAGATTATTTAAAAACTTATTATTTAAAAATTTATTTTTTATAATAAATCTTCCTTTATTATTATTAAGTAAATAGTTTTAATTAATCTTAAAAGTAAAAGACTTTAATACTTTATTATTAATTATAATTATTTATTATTTAAGTACTTTAAAAAATTATTTTAACTTTTACTTTTTTAATCTATAAGTTTTATAGTAATTATTATAATAAGTTCTTTATAATAGAAAGTTATATTCTTTAAAGAAATCCTTCTTTTAATAATTTTATTTATATAAATTTATTTAATTTTTTAAGTTATTAATGTAATTCCCTATTACTATAATCTAATACTTTAATATAAGGTATTTATTTTTATAATATTTATAATATTTAACTTTTAATAAATCTTTCCTTTATTTCTTTCCCTTCTTTAACTTTTTTTTAAAATTTAGTATTAATAATTAAAATATTTTCTCTAATTAATTTTTTTTACTAAGATTAAAACTCTTTATTCTTATTTTCTTTTATATATATAGTTATTAATTAAATAAAATTTACTAAATAATATTATAAAGTTATTATATTATTAAAATAAATTAGCTTATTCTTTATTTTTCTTAAGTCCCTTTTAATATTAAATAATATAAGTAATTATAAATTAACTTAATTAATATAAGATTTTAAAGAACTTTATAATATATTTTATTACTATTTTTTTTATTTTAAGTTTATTAATTTTCTTTTTAATCTTTATATTTTTATTAAGTTTTAAAAATAAAATCTTAATAATTCTTATATATAATTTTTATTTATTAAGAATTTTAATAATTTATCTTTTATAAAATTAGTATTTTAAAGTTATATATATTCCTTTAATTAAGATTTAGAGATATTTATTAAATTTTCTTTAAAATATAATAAAAGGAATATATTCCTAACCTTTATTAATATAAAAGAATTAATATAAAATATTATATATAAATTAGCTTCTTTAAAAAATATATTAAGTATTTCTTTTTTTCCTAAAAACCTTTATAATATAAGTATTTTAATATTATTTTCTTTTATTATTATTTTTTTCTTAAAAACTAAGATAATATTATTCTCTTTATATTTTTTTAAAGTCTAATTAATAGTAACTTATTACTAAACTTAAAGTACTTATATTATTAATATAATATAGTATTTAAAGTATAATAAGAGAGATTTAACTTTTAATATAATATTAAATTATTAAAATATTTATTAATTATAAACTTTTTTTATTATATAAATTAAATATAAAGAAAGAAATTTTATTTATAAGGAAAGAAGCTCTCTTTTATATTTATTAGGATTTTACTAAAGTTAAATATAATCTAAATAATTTTACCTTAAATCATTAGAATTATAAGTACTTTTAAGTAATTTTATTAAAATTACTTAAAATTATTTTATCTTTTCTTTAAAAAGTCTTTTTCTTAAAATTTTAATTATTCTATTTATATTATATATAAGAGTATTTATTATGCAGCGCGATAGTGGTGCCAAGTATTATATAGCTCACATGTGATTTACATGTGAATACGTTACTATTGTGCGGGGGCTTCCAAGCGATATCCGCTCGTCTAATATTTAGATAGGATAGGGGCATATTTTCTTTTCTCCCTCCTTAAGAATTAGTTATATTCTAGAATCTACAATATATACTTGATCTCACATTAATATGTATATATATATATATATACCCATAACAGTATTTATAATATATTTATTGGAATTAATTTAAGATTTTTAATATATACTTCTTATATGTTACTTTAAAGTTATTATAAATTAAAATATTATTTATATAAGTAATATTAAATTTATTAAGATATTTATAAAGTATATTATTAATATATTATTAAAAGATTAAAAAAGTATTAATAAGTTTTAATAATATAATAAGGAACTTATAAAGATTATAATAAATTTAAAAAGTAATCTTTTATTTCTTTTTTAAGATTATTTATATTTTATTAAAAGTAATAATAATATTAAGCTTAAAATAGAATTTAGTATAATTATTATAAAATTTATAAAGCTTAGTTTATATTTAAATACTTTAAATTAATATTAAGTTAAGTACTTATTTCTTTATTTCTTATATATAGGAACTTTATTTATTTTATATTATTCTTATTATTACTTCTAGAAATTTTATTTATTATCATTATTATAAAGTATTTAATACCTTATAAAAGTATTATTTACTAATTTATTATTATTATAATAATATAATGATAATATAAGATTTAATATTAATATATATAAAGAGAAGAAATCTTTTAAATAATAATAATTCTTTATTAAATTATAGAATAGTAGTAAAGACTTATTTAACTTATTATTAAATAATTAACTTATTTTTACTAGCCCTATTAATAATACTATCTTAATAAGTTTAATCTTTAACTATTTAAATAAATAAGTTAATAATTTAAATAAACCTTTTATTTATAAATTTAATACCTTTCTTATTTATTTATAGAAGCTTAATAAGTTAAATAATAAATTCTAAAGTTTTTTAATTAATCCTTATTAATTAAGTATTCAAAGAACTAAGAAATTATTAAAGATATTATTAATACTTATAATTTATAAATAATTAATTCTTTAATAAAGATTTCTAAATATTATTAATATTATTATTTAAACTAATATCTTTTAAAGTTAAAAATATTAGGTTTTTTAATCTATATTTTTAACTTAAATAAAAGTATAGAAATATTATACTTAGTTTAGTAATAAATATAAATAAATATATTTATTATTTTAATATTTTAATATTTATTAATTATTTAAAAGAACTTATTTATAAATATAGTCTTAATAAGATTATTAATTTAATTTTAAGTTATTTATAAAACTAAGCTTTAATTTAATAAATTATTAAAGTAAATATATTTACTAAAAACTTTTAAAAGGGTTTAAGTTAAAGTAATAAACTATTATTTTAATTAAGTAATTTTATATTACATTAATTAAGGCTTTAATAACTTTATATTTATTTATTTATATTTTATAAAACTTATAATATGGTTTATTACCTTAAATATAAATTGATAATTAACTATTATTTATAATTATATAAGGCCTTATTTCTAGGAATAATTAAATTCTTTATTATTTATTATAAAACTTAATAACTTCTTATATAAAATTAATATAAAAATAATTATATAGTAAAGTTAAGTTATTATAAATTAATAGTAATAAATATATATGGTTTAAAAATGAAATTACCTATTAAATCTAAATAATAGTATTTAATTAAGTTTTACTTAATTATATACTTAATTTAATAAATTAAAATATATTTAATTTAATTAATAATTAAAATATTTTAAGAATAAAAAGTATAATAAGAATTTCTATTTATATATAATAAATATTATATTTAATAATATTTTAAAATAAGTAAATAAAGATTTAAATAATAATAATAATTATACTTTATAAAGTTAATTAACTTATATACTTAAATACTACTAACTTTACTTATTAAAATCTTATAATTCTAAATACTTAAGATTTTATTATATTTTTAATTTTTTTAACTTTTTATCTTTTAACTAAAAACCTTTATTTTTTAACTTTTATTTATTTATTTTTTTAATTAACTATTACTTATTATAATATATACTATACTTTATATATTAATTTTATTATTTATAAGTACTTTTATAATAATTATTAATTATATTATTATTATGTAATTTTAATTTTTAAAGAATTTTTTTTAATATTCCTAGAACTTTATACCTATACTTATTTTATTAATACTTATTAATTATTTAAAGAATAGAGAATATAATATAAATATCTAATTATATATAAGTAATAAGAGTATTACTTTTTCTTTATTATTTATAATAAATAATTATTATAAAGTTTATAAAGTTTAATTTATATTTAAATACTTTAAGTTAATATTAAATTAAGTACTTACTTTTTTACTTTTTATATATAGAAACTCTATTTATTCTATATTATTCTTATTATTATTTCTATAAATTCTATTTATTATTATTATAAAGTACTTATATTTTATAAAAATATTATTTATTAATCCTTTATTATAATGATAATAAATTTAAGTAAGAGTTTTTTAAATTAAGACTAATAAGTATTAGTTCTTTATAATAATAATATTTAAAGCTTAATAATTAATATAAAAATATAACTTATTATTAAGTTTATAAGTAAAAAGTATTAAGAAAGTTATAAAAGATAAACTAAACTTAATAAATTTCTTAACTAGATTTTTATTAAAGAATTTTTTAAAAACTTTAAATTTATTCTAAAATATATTATAAAAAGAATTAAAACCTAGCTTTTTATTTAATTATAACTTAATTTTATAATTATTAAATTAATTTAAAAATAACTTATTAACTTTATTTTAAGAGAAAATACTTAAAAATTTATATTATTTTAAGGAAAGGAATATAATAAGGTTAGTATAAATTTTTGGGATTAAAGTTTTTTTAATATTTTATATAATAATTAAAAAGAGTTATACTTAGAGTAAAAGGAGTAATATTAATAAGTTAAATTTAAATTAAAGGATTAAGTTCTTTAAGTATAAAGGATAAGTTAAAGGTAATAAAAGTTTTAAGAATTATTTTAAACTTAATTTTAATTAAGAAAAATCTTTTTAATAATAGTAATAATTTTAAAATAATTATATTTCTTTTTAAGTATAAATAAATTATAACTTAATATTTTTTTAATTAAAGAAGTTTAAAAATAACTAATTTATTAAGTAAATAAATTAAATAAAAAATAATTAAAATAATAATATACTTTAAATATAATAATCTAGGCCTAAATATATTAAGTTATAAGGTTAGTAATAACTAGTTAATTATTAAAACCCTTTAATTATTAAGAGATTTTTAAATTAAAAATAAGGAAAAAAGTTAGTTTTTATATAAGTTATATTAAGAAAATTAGTAATAATATTAATATTTAAGAGTATATTTAAAGGTAAGATAATTTTTAAAAATTCTTTTAAAAAAGATTTCTTACTAGTTATAAAGAAATAAGTTAAAATTTTAAATATATTAAAAGGATCTTAAAATATAATTAAGTATAGAAACTAGACTTTTCCTTAATTAAAAGAAGTTTAAAGAGTAAATATAAAATTAATAAAGTTAATTTAAGTATTATAAGTAGCTTAAGTATACTTTTTCTTATTATAATTCTAAGTTAAATAATTTAACTTATTATATTATAAGTATAAAAACTTTTTTATATAATATTATTATTTTTTAATAATAAGAAAGTCTTTAAAACTTATATAAGGAAAGAAGTTTATTATTAAGAAGTTTATAATTATATTAAAATTAATATTAAAGGTATAAATTATAAATATACTTCTTATAAAAGTAGTAATAATAGTAATTATAATAATATATATAAATTTAAAGGTTAATTTAATTAAGTAATAATAACTTAATAAGTATTTAAAAGTTAATATTTAATAATAAATTCCTTAAGCTCTTTATAATTTTTATTAAACTTTAATAATTTAAAGTACTATTATATAATAAATATATATTTACTAGTAGTAAAATAAATAAATAAAGTATTTATAATTAAGTAATAGTTTTTAGTTAATATAATAAGAATAATAGTTCTATTATACGCGTGAAGTATATATAAGCTTACTAGATAAGCCCTAGCCCTAATCCTTAGTAAGACCCTATAGTAGTTCTATAATAAGTACTTAATAAAGTAATAAAGTTTAACTAAGAAAAATAGAGTAAAAAGGATAGTTTATTAAACTTAAGCTTTAATAAAATTTACTTAAAGGGTTTAATTATTAATTTTTAAGGCCTTAAAATTCTTTTAAATATCTTATTACTCTTTAATTATATAGTTATACTTTATTTAAAGGTTAAATATATTTTATTAATAAGTATTTAAAGTAGTTAAGAAATAAATTATATTTATAAAATTAAAATTAATAGATTTTAACTTATAAAAGGCCTTGAAATTATATTAATAAGTTATTTTAAAATAAGATTTATAAGTTTAAAAACAAGGCTTTAAAAAAAGTTCTTACTAAAGATAAAGTAAATAAATTAACTTATAATTTTTAAATTTTTAAAAATTTATATTAAAAAATTTAATAATAATAAGATTATATTAATAATATTAAATTATTAAAGAAATATTTATAATATTATAATTATAAAGAATAAATAGAATAAATAAAAATTATAAACTTTATTTATAATATAAATTTAATATATAAGATAAATATAAAGAAGAGATTTTCAAATAAAAGAGAACTAGTACTTATATAAAAGTATATAAGTACTAGATAATTAAAGTAAGTACTAAGTATACTATATAATAAGTTAAGTTTTAATTAAGTTTTAAATTAAAATTTAAGGTTTAAAAGTAAATTTAACTTAAATAAATTAATTTAAACTTAATTTATTATATAGTATAATACTAAGTAATTAAAATAAAATAAACTTAAAGAATTTTAAGGGTAAGTTATTTAAAAATTATAATAATATTATTAATTTTATATAAATATTAATTCTTATAAAGTTATTTTATAATAAATAAATATTAAGTATATAAACTTAATAATATTTATTATATTTATTACTTATTAAATATTTAATATTATTATAGTTCTTTCTTAATATTATAAACTAATATTATATAGATCTTTTAAAGATAAGTAATTAAGGGTTAATATAGATAGGATAAGCTAAGTATAATTTAATATTATTTAATAATATAAGATTAAGTTTTTTAAAGGCTAGGAGTAATTATTAATTAATTATATAAATTAAATATAAAAAGATCTATTTAAGGTAGATAAGAGCCTTAATTATATAAATATAGAAAAATTTGCTAAAACTATTAAATTTAATATATTTAATATATTTAATTATTAAATACCTTAATCTCCCTAAATATATATTTAGTATATTTAGTTATGCTTAATACTAAATTTACTAATTATTTATACTTAGAACTCTACTCTTTTTATGTAGTTTCTAGTACTAGCCTATCCTAGCCCTAGTTCTAACACTTTTCTATCTTATTATTTTTTATAATAAAATATTAATTAAAAACTTATAAAAATATCTTAATTAATTTTATTCTTTTAATAAATATAAATATTTCTTAAAGAATTCCCTAATTATATTATTATATTACTTTTTTTTATAATAATAAAATAACTTAATAATATTAAATTTAAAAATTCTTATAATACTAATATTAATAAAAGCTTTTAATAAAATTTATTATAATTATTAATTTAAACTTAATATATTATTTTTAAAATATAAATTTTTTTAAATATATTATTCATATAAATAATTAAATTATTAAAGATTAAGTAATTAAACTCTTATTATTATTAATTTATATAATAATAATAAAAACTTTATTACTTTAATCTTAATAATTTTACTATTTATATAATTAGTAAAATTTTTATAAATATATTAATGTAAATTACTTTTAACTCTTTTATTTTCTTTATCTTTTATATTTTTATTATTATTTAGTTTATTAATATTTTTAAAAATTTTAATTAACTTACTTAATATTTTAAAATATATTTATACTTAATAAAAGAATTTAAAGAAAGTAATAATCATTTAAGTAATAATTAGTAAATTTTTATATAATATTTTAAAGAAAGAAATTAATTAAGTAATATATATTTACTAATAAACTCTTAATAATAATATATTATTATAATCTTTAATTCTTATTAATTTATTAAATAATTATAATTAAAAATAATTAAAAAGTATTATATTTAAATATATAAAGATTATAATAAAGATTATATTATATTAAATTATTTATATTATTAAATATTATTACTATAAGAATATTAATTATATAATTACTTTTAAAATTAAAATTATTATTTTTAATAAAAAGATTAAAGAATATAATAAAATCTTTACTAATTACTCTTATATATAAAGGCCCTTTATATTTATAATATAATAAGTTATTTTTATCTTATTATTAATATAAATAAAAAGTTTTAATATTACTTTTTTTTACTTAATAATAATAATATAAATATCATAATAAGAAAGTTAAAGATTTCTTACTTTTAATAATATTTTCCTTATTAAAAAGTTTATTTTAATATTATTTTTAATAATATAAATTAATATAAATTTAAAAGTTTATTACTTAAAAACTTTTTAAAAATAAAAGCATTATTTTTTAAACTTATTTTATTAATTATTTAAAGTTTATATTTCTTAATCTTATTTTTAAATTTATAATAATAATTTTAAATTATAATTAAAAATTTAAATTAAAGTTAAAACTATAAAATACATAAATTTAATATATATATTATTATTATTATTTTCTTTAAAATATAATTAAAAATTATTTTAAAAGATAATTAAAGTTAAAATATTAAAAAAGTATAAATATTATCTTAGTAAACTAAGAGTTATTAGTTTATTTATAGTAAATTATCTTTTATTATTAATTATTAAAAATATATTGTTATCTTTACTTTTAATTATTTTAAGTATAATATAAATAATATAATTAAAGTTATTGATTATATTTTAAAGTTTAATTAAAGTTTAATTAAAGTTATTTAATTTTAACTTTTTTTAATAATATATTAATAATTTAAAAAATAATATAATATTTATAAAATTATTAAAATTAATAAAAAAAATATATACTTTACTATTAATATTTTATAAATATCTTTTATTTACATATTAAAAGTTATATTATTTAATTAACTTTAAAAAAGTAAAATAAAAGTAATTATATTAAAGAGTTAAACTTACTATATTATCTTTTATAAAATATAAATTATAATTTTTATAAAAGATATATTATTTATAATACTTAATAATAATTATTTTTAATAGAGAATATTATTTTAAATTATACTTATTATAATTTTTATTAATAAAGTAATAAATAATATAATATAATATAATATAATGTAATATAATATAATATAATATAATATAATATAATATAATATAATATAATATAATATAATATAATATAATATAATATAATATAATATAATATAATATAATATAATATAATATAATATAATATAATATAATATAATATAATATAATATAATATAATATAATATAATATAATATAATATAATATAATATAATATAATATAATATAATATAATATAATATATAAATAAAAAAAGAAATATATATATATTAATATTACGTGAAAGGTATATATAAATAAGGTAAAATAGTTAATATATTTAATAAAAGCTATAATAAAAAGCTATTCTATAGTAATAGTAATATATATTATTAATTAAGCTCCTAAGCGTGAGAAATAAAAATATAAGTGCTTAACCTAATATTAAGTTAGGGGCTAGTAAGGTAATAAATATACCTTATAGTAATATTATAATAATTAATACTATATATAAATAAAAAAAGAAATTAATAATAATATTATAAAATCATTAAATAAATAATAAAAAAAATTAAATAAAAAAAATATCTAAATAATTTAAAAAAATTTAAAGTTTATATAAAGGTAAAAAAAAGTTAATAATATAAAGTACTTAATTTATAATATAATTTCCTTAGTAAATTAAGTATTTATTATTATATAAATTTAAATTACTTTAAATTCTTAAGTAAAAAATATACTTAATAAAAGTATAAAAGTAAATTTCTTTTTTTAATTATATAATTATATTTAATTTAAAGATTAAAAATATTTTATTAATAAAATTTAAAGAAAAAATATATTTTAAATATTAAAATTAATAAGTTTTAATTTATTAAAAATTTTAAAAATTATATTAATAATTTATTTAAAAATTAAGTTTTAAAATTAATTAATATTAAATATAAAATTAGTAAATTAATTTATAATTTTAAGATTTTAAAAAATTTATATTAAATTATTAAGTAATAATTATAATGTTATAATTATAAAGAATAAATTAAATAAGTTAAAATTTATAACCTTTTATTTATAATTTATAATTTAATATATAAAATAAATATTAATTAATTAAAATAAAATAAACTTAAATAATTTTAATAGTAAGTTATCTAAGAATTATAATATATAATAATTTAATATATATACTTTAAGTTCTTTCTTTAAAAAAATCTAAAATATAGAATTTATAGGGTAGCGGCTATAGATTAAGGGTAGAAAGTACTAGAATAATAAAAAATATAGAAAATAAGATAGTTAATTTAAGATAAGTAAGTAAGTAAATATTAGAACTAGGGCTAGGACAGGCTAGTACTAGGAACTATATAGTAGGGGTAGAGTTCTAAGTATAAATAATTAGTAAATTTAATACTAAGTATAATTAAATATACTAGATATATATTTAAAGAGATTAAAATATTTAATAACTAAATATACTAGATATACTAAATTTAATAGTCTTAATAAAAATTTTTATATTTATATAATTAAGGCTCTTATCTACCTTAAATAGATCTTTTTATATTTAATTTATATAATTAATTAATAATTACTCCTAGCCTTTAAAGACTTAATCTTATATTATTAAATAATATTAAGTTATACTTAGCTTACTCTATTTATATTAACCTTTAATTACTTATCTTTAGAAAATTTATATAACTTTAGTTTATAATACTTTAAATACCCTTAAGTATAAGTTTATTAAATATATAATATAGTCTATTTACTATATAAAGCTTTAAATAATAAGTAATAATAGTTATTATATAACTATTTTAATATTATTATTATTAATTTTTAATTTATATATATTAATAATAAATATAATATTTAAATTTTATAATTTATTACTTAGCTACTTAAAAAGCTTATTTATATAAGTTTTATCTTTCTTTATTATATTTATAAAATAAGGGCTTACTTAATAATTACTATTAACTAAATAATTTAATTAATATATTTACTATTAAAATAAATTAATATTTATTATAGTCTTTAAAATATAGAAATAATAAGAAATAATATTTAATAATAAGTATTATAAATTAAGTATTTTTTTAAGAATACTTAATATAATTTATTTATATAAAAATCTTAAGTTAATTTAAATTAGTTTAAATAATCTTATAATTAATAGTAAATCTTATAAAGGCTTTAATATATTTTAAAATATAAAAATCTAGTATAGTTAATATATCTAGGAATAGTATATTATCTAGTAGTTATACTTAAAGTATATTTAAGCTATTATATTTTAATCTAAAATCTTATTACTTATTAATAAAATAAATCTTATTAATTATAAGTAGTTTAATTAAGCTTTAAAATTAAAAATATATAAATATATCTAAGTTAAATTCTTTAAATATTGTAATCTTAAAACTTATAAAAATTATATTATTAAACTAAAATAACTATTAAAATTATAATTAATTTATTATATATATACTTACTCTCTTAAATTACTTATAGATTAGTTAAATAATTAATATTATTATTTAATATAAATAAATAGAGATTTTAAATCTTATTAAACTTTTAATACTATTAATTCTATAATATATTTAATAGTATAAGAATAATATAAACTACTAACTTATTAAAAACTAATAATATTATTTAAAAAATAATATTTTTACTAAACCTTATCTTTATAATAAAGATAAGATTAACTTATTACTAAACTAAATAATAAATAGTATTAATTTATATATCCTTTAATAAATATTAAATAGATTATTAATTTTTATTTAAATAGTTTTATACCTAAGCTAAATTTATTTAAATATGTTTTTTATTTTATTAATTAACTAGTTTATATTATTATAACTATTTTTTTATACTACTTTAATTTAACTCTTTAAAGTATATATTAACTAAATATTATTAGTTAAAACTAGTATTAATATATTTATCCTTCTTAATACTAGTATTTTAAACCTAGAATTTTAAAATCTTATTATTAATTTTAAGACCTATTATAATAACTTTAATATATATTTCTAGTTACTAAATAAATAAGTTTTAATATATAATATAATATTAAAAATATATTAATAAAAGTTATTTTATAAGGTTTTTATTATAAATTAATATTATTACTATTAAAAAAAAGGAATTTTAATATAATAATATATAGATATAAATATAATTAAGTATTAAATTAAGTAGTAACCTTATATTATCTATTTATATATTATAATTAAGAGTTAGTATATATCTAAATAAAGGTATTAAATTTAACCTACCTTATAATATATATATTATTATATTATTATTAAATAGAGATAAAATTATTTTTTTTATAATATATTTAATTAAGAAAAAATATAGGGTTTTAAGCTTAGACGCTTTCTAGCCTAAGCGTAGAATTTAACGTAGCTAAACCTAATATAGATTAGTTTAGCGCTAATATATAAAGTTATCCTAAAAGGGCTAGGGAAGCGTCTAAGAATTAAGGTAATAATACCTTAGTATATCCTGTCTGGGAACTAATCACAATATCAACATTAACTCTTCCCACCATACTTCTTACCTATGTAAAGCTCCCCATTATTAATTATATCTCACTGCCTTTATTCCGCGCGTTGCTAATTACTTATTAGAGATCTTTCCTCTTCTTAATAACGCTTTTAATATTAAACCTAAGCCATTGCACAGCTTATACTTAGTTAATTACTATTATTTTAAATAGAACCTTACCACTTTAAAATTTAAGATATTAAGCTTAGCTCCCTTTTATATTAATTATATATATAACTATTATTATCTAAATATTAGAAGCTTTTTAAAATATATTAAATTAACTCTATTAACTTATAACCTTATTTATATAAATTCCTTACTAAGTATAAAATAGGAATTAATTATATAATTTATAATATTCTCTATTATTTTTTCTTAAGAAGCTTAAATCTCTTAAAATTAAAAAATTAAATTATATAGATCCTTTATTATATTATTAATAACTCTTTTTTATAATTCTCTATATATAGTTAATACTTAATAATTAAAATAACTATTACACTATTTTATAGATAAAGCTTATTAATTATAACTAGGTAGCTAGTACTATTATATATACTATTTATTATCTTTACTATTTACCTTATCTTTATCTTTTACTTATTAACTAATTCTAATTATACTAGATCCTATAAATATACTATAGTTTTAATATTAAATTTAATAGTACCTAGCTCTAATAATAAATATACTATTAAAATAAATATAGTTATAGTATTTATATAAAATATACTAAAATATACTTATAGCTTAATAAGTATATTTATTAAAAAAGACTATAATAATATTACTAATAATAATATAAGAAGATAAAGAATATATATAATAATATTCTTAACTATTTATAACTCCTCTAAAGCTCTTTTTTATATTATAATATAATTATTAAATTCTTTTACTTTCCCTATTATAACTAAGCTATTTTTTAATAATTATTTATTTATTTATATAATAAAATAAAATATTAAATAAAGCTTTATAAAAGTTATAGCTACCTTTATAAATTAAGTATTAACTTATATATATATAATTACATTATTAATTATAACCTAGTAAGAGAGTATAAAATATTAATATAATAAACTTATTTTAACTATATATATACTCCTTAAATTATATTAATTTAGCTAGCTTAGAAGCTTTATAAAAATATTAAAGAAAGGTAAACTATTATAATTGTAATCTTATTTATTACTTATATATTAATTTAAAAGTTATAAAGTATTAAAAGTAATAATATAAGTATTCTTATTTAAACTATTTAAATATTTATAATACTATATAATTATAGTTATTTATAATATTGTAAAAGTAGTAGTTCTAGTAAAAAATATAATAATATTTAAATTAAAAAGATCTATAATAAAAGGTATAAATAGGATAATATATATAATATAATTAAATTAAGATTTATAGAGAAAGCCTATTATTACTATTATATACACAATTCTATATAGCTATAACTTAAGTATATTAATAATATTAATAACATCTTTAATAAAGATATTACCTTTTAATAAAATATATATATAAAAACCTAAAACTTACCTAACTATTATAGATAAATAAGGAGTTAATTTTATAAAATATAATTAAATATAATTTAATATTAAAATAAAAATAAAAGAGGTAATAGATTTAGCTAGTAAAATACTAAATAAAACTAATTAACTTAGTTAATAATATCTATAACTAAGCTATAATAATAAGGATATTATATTTTACTTAATATACTTTCTAAGATATATTAAAAGGGACTAATAAATAAGAATTTAAGTTAAACTAATATCTTAAATATAATTAATAAGAGATTTAATAGCATTAATAAAATTATTAATATTTATTTTAAGCTAGCTTAAACTAATTATAATAATAATTAAAATAGTATAAACTAAAATAATAAATAAAACTAAAATATATATATTATAACTTTAGAATACTATTCCTAACTTATATTATATTTAATTAATAATAAATTTAGAAGATTAAATACTATAAGTATTAAAGGCTAATATATAGAACCTATATATTTTTAAACTTCAAAGCTATTTTATTTTAATAGTAATAATAAGATTTTATTATATATATAGGATACGCTAAGGTTATAAAGTAGTACAGTATTTAGCTTTAAGATATATTTACTTTAATTTATATAGGGTTTAAGCCTAATAAAAGTACCTTAAATTATATTATAGTCGTTAATCCTAGGAAGTTAATAGCTTTATAGAATATCTATAGATTCTCTATAGTATATATAATCTATTAGACTTTAATAGATACTCTATTTACAAGATATTAGGCCTAAAGGTAAAAATACTATATTAGCCTTAGTATACTAGAGCTTATAATATTCTTATAAATATTAAGAGAGCTAAATCTTTATTAATACTATAATATTACCTATCTAATATAATTATAATATATATATTGCTTTAAGTATATATAGGTAATAATACTATAAGAATTTTCTTTAAAATTAATTATTTCTATATTTATTAGTTATCAATATTAAGTATTATTATAGTAAGTTATTAATATTAATAATAAGGATTATAAAAACTCTAATTCTTTAACCCTAAGATTTAGTACTTAATATTAATAAATTATTAATAAATACTTTATTAAGTCTACTAAAAATATATTGCTAGTAGTTAGGGGTAGAGGATTAACTAGTTAATTATTTATAATAATATACAATCATTTTATAATAAAAGAATAGAATATAAATAATATATATAAAATTAATATTTAATAAGTTTTTATTAATAATATCTTTAAAAATTATAGCTTTAAAGGTTTTTAACTTTAATTTATAAATTTTAATATTTAATAAGCCTTTAAAAGAAGATATATATTATTTTAAAATACTTTAAATAATATTAAAACTTAACTTTAATAATCTCTTTATATATATTACTTATACTCTATTTTCTTATATATTAAAAATAGTATCTTAGTTTTTTAAATACTTTACTAACTTTATAACTACTAAGACTTTTTAGTAATTTATATATAAATAATTTAAAAAATAGTTATATCTTTACTAGTTAAGATATAAATAAATATATATTATAAACTAAAAGAGTAGAATTATAATAGAAATTCTATATATATTAATAACTTTTATAGCTCTTTATAAATAATAATATATATATTAAAGTTCTTAAACTTAGTAGAGACTATATTAAGATTATTAAATTAAGTATAAATTATAAGACTTTTAACTATTTTTATATAATTAATAAATCTTTTTTATTTTTAAAATACTATTTTATATATTTAATATATAATCTTATAGTAAAGTAAATTATATATAATCTTTAAAATTAAAATACTTAGAGGTTTAATAGTTTATAAATTTATTATAAATATTAAAAGGCTTTAAAAGTTATTATAATTAGTATATAATTATTAAGTTATATCTTTAAAGATAGATACTTACCTATATAAACTTAAATTTAATACTAGTATTAGTTTATAGACACTAACTTTAAATAATTTAAAATTAATCTTATTATTTACCTTTTTATTTTTTTAATTTTTTTCTCTATTTTTTATTTTAAATCTATATACTATTCTTTAAAATTTTTTTTTAGTATATCTTTAAAATAAAATTTAATAGCTTATATTAATATTTTATTTTAATACTTTTATATTTTTACTTTATATCTATAACCTTTACTAATATTAATAATCTTATAAAATTATTTATTTTTTAGTTTTTAAGTTATAAAGCTATCTTTTATTATTTAAATAATTCTATATATTTTATTTAAATCCTTTTTATATATTCTATTCTCTTTTAATATAACTATTAGAATATAATTTAACCTCTTCTCTAATATTAAAAAATCTATAATTTATAATTATATATTTATCATTTTAAAGGGTTTAAAAGAATCTATAATAATATAAAATATAAATAAGATATTATTATAAAAGAAGCTAGCTTTATTTATAAAGATATCCTTTAGTTGAAAATAAATTATTATATAAAAATAAAAAAAGTTCTATATAGAATAGCTAGAAAGATTATATAAAATAAACTAAATAATAAAAATAAAAGTAGTGATTATAATAAAGGCTAAGATAAAGAGGATAATATTATTATATAGAACTTTTTAAATAGTAAGACTATTAGATAAAGGCTAAGCTATATTTAATAATAAAGAATATGTTTAAGGACTATATATACTATAGTATTTTAAACGTTATTAAATAAAAATTAAGTTATTTATAGTATATAGTAGTAAAAGATTAAAAAATATTAATGTTATTAGCTTAAGTAAAAGTTTATCTTTTAACTATATATAATATATTCTATTAATAAATCCCTTTTCTTTATTAATAAAAGGGATTTTTATAAATAAAAGCCTTTTTTAAAGTACTATTTTATTTATCTTATTATTAAGATTTACTATTAATAGTATTACTATTTATAAATAATAATAATTTTTATAAATAAAAGTAATTAATATTAATAACTTTAATAACTTTATTTATTTTTTTATTATTACTATACTTTAAATAAAAATATATATATAAACTAATATTATTAAGAGAATAAAATCTTACTTTTATTAATTTTAAAATATTTTAAATAACTTTTAAATTTACTTTTTTAACTTTTTTAATTTTTTTATTATTTAAATATTAAAAGTCTTTAAATATAAAAAGGTCTTAAAATCTCCTTATTTTTACTAATCTTTATATTTATTTTATAATAATATTAATTATTTTATTAATTATTACTCTTTTTCTTTATTTAAAGAATAAAACCTTTACTTTCTTAATTTTTACTTAAATTAAATTCTTTAATACTATAGTTTATAAAGTTTTTATATTATATTTTAAAAGTTATTATAAAATTACTTATAAATATATTATTATTATTATAAAATAAAAGTAAATTAATTAATTTATTAAGAAATAATTTAATAAAAAGAAAAAGAAATAATAATAAATTAAAGATAATTTTTTTTATAATATAAGAAATTATATAAAAACTTAATTAAGTAATATAAAGAAGTATAAAAAATTATTTTTTAAACTTAAATAATTAATAACTTTATACTTAATTTACTAAGTATATTATTTATTAAATATTATTTAATTTAATAAAAAGTTTTTTATATTCTTATTTTTTTAATTTGAGTTATTAATTATTTTATATATAATTTATTTTTAATAAATATTTTATTTATAAATTAAATTTTTTTTCTTAATAAAAATTTATATTTTAACTTAATAATACTTATATTAAAATTTTTAATATTATTCTTTATAAAATTATCTTTAATTATAAATTTAAATATTATTATATATTAATTAAAAATTATAATATTATTATAAATTAAATTAAAATAAAAGAAATTAAAAATAAAACTAATAATAATGTTTTTTATAAAATTATTAAGTAATTTATAATAATAAGAAGAAAAGAATTTAAGAAAGAATTATAAATAAAAATAAATAAGAAAATATTATTTATTAAATAATAAAACTTAATAATTAAAATTAAGAAAAGTAATATATTAAAATAATAAATAATAATAAAAACTCTTTAAAAGTTTAATTTTTACTAATTACTTATTTTTACTATAAAATTTAAATTAATTAATAATAAGTTAATAAGTATTTTTTTAATTAATAATAAGTTAATAAGTATTTTATTAATTAATATAATAAATAACATTATATTAAAATCTTTAAAATTAATTATTATAGTTAAATTAAGTTATAGAATAATAATATATTCTTCTATCTATTATATATAAAATATTATATAAATCTCTTATTAATCTATACTTATTATATAAGTAATATTTCTCTTTCTTTAAATTAAAGTTCTATAATATATTAGGAAATCTAAAATAGCTTTTTTTTAGCTTTAGGAACTTTAAGCTAACCTTAAAAGTTCTAGGCTAAATAGTTAGATAATTAACCCTAGGGAGCCTAGGGTTAATACTATAAATTCCTAGAACTAGCCCTTATTATTTATAACTCTATTAAATATACATATCCTATATATTATATATATAATATATTTTAACTTTCTCTATTATTTAATATAATTTAATTATAATTTAATATAAATTTATTAACTTTATTTTACCCTAAAAAGCCTTATTATATAATTTAGATTTTATTATTATTTAATATAATTTAACTATAATCTAGTATAATTATATTAATTTTATTATATTTTAAATAACTTAATATTATATACTTATTTTATTTAACTAATACTTTAATTAAATATTTATTTTTTATTACTTTTAATATTTCTATTAAAATATATTCTTTACTAATTTTATATATAAACTATAAACTCTATTTAATATTATAAAGGATTTTAGGTAATAAAAATAAAAATATATTAATAATATAATATTATATATAAGTATTACCTTTACTTTACTTTAATTATTATATTATTATAATATTATTAAATATAGAATAGAAATAAAATATAATTATAATTAATTATTGGAAATCACTTTTTACTACTATTATTTTTAAATAAATATTATATTCTTTTATTATTTTAAAGACTAAAATAGCTAGTAAATCTATTAAATAGATAATTATATTTTAATTTATATTCCTTTTCTTTTTAAATTAATAAATATTTATTACTTCTATTATTATTATTTTTAAATAAGGTTATATTATTAAATATATTATATAGTTTATTAAATATTAGTTAGAATTTAATATTTTAAATAAATAAATATATATATATTATTTTTATTTATTTTATTATCTATTATTTAACTCTTATTAAAAGTTAAATTCTTTATATTTAAATTTAAATAATATAAACTATTTACTATTAAAGAAAATATATTAAATTTAAAAAAAATTAAATATTATTAAATATTATTAAATTCTTAATTTTAAATCTATATTAAATAATTATAAAATTAATAATATTTTTAAGATTAATAATATTACTTAAAAATATATATTACTAGAGATAAATTATTTTAATATATATTATAATAAAATAAGTCCTTCTATATTATTAATATTATTATCTAAGTTTATTAAATTATTTATTATTATAGTTTTTAAATAACTTATCTTTAAAAAATTTCTAAGTCTATTTTATTCTAATTACTTAGTACTTAATCCTTATTTTATTTAACTACCTAGCACTTATATACTCTATATAAGAAGAGATCCTATCTTATCTAAAAATCTCTTTTTTATATTTATTTTATATAATTATTTTAATTTAAAATTAAGGCTTATTATCTTTATTTATTCTATTTACTTTTTATAGCTATAATATTATAAATACTATTAATATAAATTAATATTATTATTATAAACTTATTATTACTAAATTTTTTTAATATAAATTCTTAAAAATCTTAAAATTATAAGAGAATTTATATATTTAATCTTTATTTTTAGAGGCCCTTAAAATTTAATTTTAAAATCTATTAATATTAACTCTATTATTATTATTTAAAAAGTTATAAAGATTTTTTATAAAAAAAAATCCTATATTTAAAATTAAATTAATATCTTAGTTTTTTTAACTACCTTAATATAATATTATTAAAGGGTTATTATTTTTTAAAATAATTAAGACTAAGTTATTAAAGATTATTAAAATATTAAAAAAAAATTTAAGACTTTAAAAGCTAATAATTAAATTTTTAAAATAAATAATTAAATCTTTAAAATAGTATTTATAAAGTCTTAAACCTAATAAACTACTCTTTTTATTTTTATTATCAAGCCTTATTATTTTATAAAATACTTTAATTTATTAAAGTTTAATAGAGATTATAAGGAATTTAAAAAATTTAAATATAAATTTTAATAAAAAATCTTTATAAATATTAACTACTATTCTTTAAAATAAAATAAAATTATATATACTTTCTCTTATTTTATTAAAAAGGTAGTATATTAAATTTTATTTTAAATTAAAGACCCTTTTAACCTTATAATAATTTTTAGTATCTTTTAATTTTTTAAAATTCTTAAATTTAATTTTAAAAATTTAAATTTTAAAAATATAATTTAGAAAAAATTATTAATTTAAAGTAAGTTAATTATCTATTCCTTAAATACCTTATAAATTTTTAATTTTAGATTAAGGAGATAAAATATAATAAAATAAATTAATATTTTTATTTTTAAAATAATCTAAATTATAAACTTTAAAATTATTTAATAACTATAAATATTAAAGCCTTAATATTTAATTAATTTATTATTAAATATTAACTTTTAAATACTTATTATTATTTAATTAAGCTAGCCTTTATATTTATTTATATTATTATAATTACTATTACTACTACTTTTATAAATAATATATCTATAATTTATACTTTTAATATTAATTTTAATATAAACTCTTATTTTTATATTAATTTTAAAGGCTCTTTTATTATTAAAAAATATTAATATTATATTAAAAAGTTTTTATATTTATATTATAATAAATTGAATTATCTAGCTTAAAATTATAAAAAAAAGAAGTATATTTAGGCCACTTATAATACTTAAATTAATTTTATTAATTTTATATTTATTTTTTTAACTTTTTTTAATTAAAGAAAAATTTAATCTTTATACTTAATTATATATTAAAACCTTTTTAATATATTTAAATTTTAATTTATTTTTTTATAATTAGTAAAAAATCTCTTTTTAAAAGAATTTTTAAAAATTATTTTATTTTTAAATATACTTTTAAATATAAAAATAATAAAATTCTAGTAATCTAGTTTTTAGATATTAATACTATTATTAACTTTTTAATATAATTTATATAAAAATTATTTCCTTTTTTTATTATAATTTAAAGATCTCTTAATAATTAAAAAAATTTAATAATTAGCTTATTATAACTAGCCTTATAATCTAATATATTTAAGCTTAAATTATTATACTTAAATATTTAATTATTTTAATCATTTTTTATTTAACTTATCTACTTAATAAATTAGTTATTTTTAGACTTTTTTAGTTAGAAAAATACTAAGCTATTATTTATTTAAATTTTAAAAGAAATTTTATTATTTTAAAGTTATAATTTTTTTTAAAAAGGCCCCTTATAATAAAAATTAAGTTTAAAATTATATTTAAAATTTTTATTATTTTTAATTTAAACCTTATATTAAAAAAATCTCCTCCCTTAATTAAAATTTAATTCATTAATATTATCTCTTTCTCCCTTATTATTAAATAGTATAATATATAATTTTTTATAATTACTATATAAAATATTAAAAAGGCTTTAGCTCTAAAAATTTATATTAACCCTATTATAATCCTTCCCCCTAAATAGTATAATTTCTTAAGTATTTTTTTTTAGAATAAAATTAATAAACTACTTTTGAATTAACCTAGTAATTATAAAATTAAGTTATAATTAAGTAAAAAGCTAGGCTTTAGTCCTCTTTATAATATATTTTAAAATAAATTTAAAGTCTTTAAAAAATTCCTTAATAAAAATTTAGTTAAAGGGATTATTAAATTAAGCTTCTCCTTTATAATCTTTTTATATTTTTTATTTATAAATTAAATAAAGAACTATATTTACATATTAATTACTAAGCTTTAAATACTATTATTATAAAAAATTAATATTTATTATTTTTAATTTAAAAATTTTTTATTAAAATTTATTATATTAAATTTTATATTAAGCTTAATATTATTATTACTTTTAATAAAATATAAATAGTTTTTAGAAAAAATAAAAAACTATTTTCTAAACCTAGTATAACCTTTATAAATTTTTTATAATATTATTTAAACTAGTTAACACTTTTTTAACCTTTTAATAATATATTAATAATATACTTTATAAACATTTTAATTATTTTTATATTATTTATATAGATAATATTTTAATTTATAATAATATTAAAATAAAATATAAAGAGTATATATAAAAAGTCTTAAATTAATTATAAAAAGTAGGTCTTTAAATTAATATTAATAAATATATCTTTTTAATTACTAAGGTTAAATATTTAAATTTAATTATTATTAATAATATTTAAATAAATTTAAAAAAGCTTTTAATAGTTCTAGACTAACTATTCTCTAAAAATATTAAAAATATTTTAAAGTTTCTTAGGCTTTGCTAACTTTTATTAATACTTTATTTAAGAATTTTATTATTATTAGCCCTTTTATTTAATTTATTAAAAAAAATTATATTTTTAATTAAAACTTAAATTATTAAAATATCTTTAATAATCTTAAAAAGGTTTTTATTTTTATATTTATTTTACTCTACTTTAACTTTAAAAAAAATTATAGTAGAGATAAATACCTTAAATTATATTACTATTAAAATTATATTTTAATATAATAATAAAGACTAGCTTTAGTTTATAGCTTATTTTTTAATTAAAATACTTTTAGTAAAATATAATTATAAAATCTATAATAAAAAGCTTTTTATCTTTATTTAAGCCTTTAAAATTTAATATTTAAAACTTTAAAATATTAAAAAGTTTATTATAATACTCTTAGACTATAAAAATTTAAAGTATTTTATAATTATTAAGCTCTTAAATTAAAAGTAAGCCTATTAATTAAATTTTTTTTTTAAATTTAATTTTAAGATTATTTATTAATTTAAAGACTTTAATAAATAAGTTAATATTTTAATTTAATAATTAAAAGACTTTTTTTAAAAAAAAGAAGATAAATAATAAAAATGTTAGTAATAAATAGTTTTAAAGTTTAAAAATCTTAATAACTTACTTTCTTAGATATTTTTTACCTCTATTAATATTAAAGTACTATTATAAAAAAGTTTAAAATTTTTAAAGTTAACTTTAAATTTAATAAAAAGTTTAAAACTCTAAGCTTAAATAATACTATTAATATTATTTATATTTAAAATAAATAAATTTAAAAGATTTTTATTATATTTATTTTTAAAAATTAAAAGATAAAAAAAAAATTTTTAATTAAATATAAAACTTATAAAAATTATATTTATTATAAAGACTATCTTTTTATTTTTAATAATAATAAGCTTAGACTATACTTAATTTAAAAAGACTATAACCTTCTTAATATTAAATATTTAAGGAGAATAAAGACTTATAAAATTCTAAATTACTATTATTATTAGCTAGGTCTCCTATTAAATATTAAAAAATTCATATAAAATTATTATCTATATTCCTATATTAAGGTTTTTAAAGAATAATATTATAATATTTTAAATTTTTTAAAAGTCCTAGACTACTACTAGTCCTATATAATAATAGATTTTATTATTACTCTCCTTAAAAATATAAAATATTATAAATAAATCTATCCTAATATTTTAATAGTTACTAATTATTTTACTAAAATAGTAAAGTATATTTTTATAGACTTTATTACTACTAAAAATATTATTTTAACTTTCTATAATTTTATTTAAAAATATTATAGACTACCTTCCTCTATTATTATTAATAAGAGTACTTAGTTTAAAAGTTATTTTTAATATAAACTTTATTTTTATATAAATATAAAAGCTAATTTATTAATAATATTTTATTTTAAAATAGATAGTTAAATAGAAAATATTAATATAATTATAAAATAATATCTATAAGTCTTTACTAACTTTTTATAAAATAATTCAATTAAATAACTCCCCTTTATTTAATTTATAGCTAGTAATTATTTTTTAGAAATAATTTAACATACTTTCTTTTTTATTAATTTAAAATAATATTTTTATATAAATTTTTAGCTTAAATTTTATTAAGCTAACCCTACTAATAGTAAAGAAATTTAAAATTATTTTTAAGCTAATCTATTTATTAAAAAAATAAATTAAATTAATAAAGTTTTTTAAGAATAAATAAAACTTACTTAAATAAGTTAAAAGGAATTTATTAATAAATACTACTAACTTACCTCTAAATATATTATTAAGGACTTTATTTAGTTAAATATATAAAATTTCTAAATTTAATAATTTATAAAAAAGTTTTTAAATAAATTTAAAAATCTATTTCTAATTACTTAAATTATAAGCTTTTATATTTATTATTTAAAGCTTCTCTTTAACTAGTCCTATTATAATATATTTTATATTAACTTATTATATTTTATAATTAATAACCCTCTTTTAAGTTAAATACCCTTAATATTATATTTAACTATTAATATTTAAAAATATAATATTTAACTTATAATAATTATCTTAAATTTTAAAGTCTATTATTTATATCTAAAGTTTAAAGTATTTTATAAGAAATATAATAATTTTTTTTAAAAATATTTTAAGTTTATCTTAAAAGTAAGATAATTAGTATATTAAAAGCTTATTTTTTTTAATACCTACTATACTATTTACCCTTAAACTTTTAGTATTAAACTAATACTAATTTAATAACTTTTAGCTTATAGTTATACACTAAATATCTTTTAGTTATATATTATATTAATATTAATTATTAAAGAGTTATAGGATAGATCTTATAATTAAAATTTTTTATTAAAACCTAAGTAAATCTTAATCTTTAATAATAATAATAGTTAAATAACTATTTTAAAACTATTTATCTATAATTTTCTATTAATATTTTTAATATTTTTACTGCCTAACCTATAAAAAACTTTATTATTATTAAAAGCTCCTTATCTTTCTATTATTTAGTCCTTATTTTTATTACTTTTATTCCCTACTACTATCTACCTTCTTATTAAATAAGCTTACTTAATTACCTATTTAAGCTACTACTAATATAAGGCTTATATTTTATTTTAACCTTACCTTATACTATAGCTCTATAGTGGGTAATAAGTAATAAAGTATAGTATAAGTAAATATTAAAATAAATATTAGAGTAGGTATTAATAAGTAAGAATATTTATTATATATAATATAAATAAGTATTTAAATATATTATAAATAAACATTAAAGCTTACTATAAGCTAAAGTATAATATAATAAATAGAATAATATATAATATAGGTTAATATTCTATAAAAATATAATATAAATAAGAGTATAATATAAGAAAAAGTATAGTATATAATATAAATAAATATTTTATAAAAGTATAATATAAATAAAAGTATAATATAAATTTATAAATATACTACTCTCTAAATATATTTTAATAAATATTTATTATTAAGAGATTAGTCTAGCTCCCTTATAATATCTACTATATATATAATCTTATATTATAGTATTAATAGACTATAAATAAACTATTTTTTTAATTTATAATATATTAAAAAATTTAAGACTAAGTCTAAAATTTAATCTTTCCTTTTTTTATATATTATCTCCTATATAATATTAATAATTAGGAATATATATATTTTTTTAATTATATATGTAGTAAAAATATTATACTAATTAGTCTTTCTTACTACTAATATTAATATAATTATTAATATTATAAATATATTAATAATTACCTCTATAAAAGCCTTTATTAGTTAGTAGTAAATAATTATATAATTAAACCTATAGATTAGTATATATAATCTTTTTATATTATTTTAAGGTTTTAAACTTAAAATAATAATATAAATACTATAATCTATATAGTATATTATTATTAGATATTAAATAAAAATATACTATAAAAATTTTTTTATTAAATTTATTATTAATTTAATATAAAAATAATTTTAAAGCTAGAAACTCTTTAATAATAATTATATAAAATAGTATTTATTATTTACTACTAGATTTTAAATACTATTATTATTTATATTATCTTTTATAATTTATTTACTTACTAGTAAAAATTTTTTTATAAGTATAGGATATTATATATTAAATACGCCTAGTATTTATTATATTTAAGTTATTAAATTCCTATATATTTATAAGACTAAGTTAAAGGGATTACCTTATAATATTTTTAGTAAATAGATAGTTTATAAGATTAAAAGGGATTATAATATTAGTTATACTCTTAAAAACTTTATCTACTATTAATTAAAGCTTAAAAATTATAAAGGGTTAAAGTACTTATACTTAAATTTATAATAATAGTATATTCTTATATATTTTTAGTTAGGTATAGCCTTATATATATATTAAAAAGTTTAGAAGTCTTTTAAACTTATTATTCTTATTTTTATTTTTATACTTCTTAGCCTTACCTTTATCTTTATTTTTATTTTTAACCTTATCTTACCTTTTTTTTATAATAAACTATTATAATTAAAAATTATTCTTTTTTAAATTTAATTATATAACCTTTAATAATATATCTTTTAAGGCCCTATTATCTTTTTTATTAATAATATTAGGATTATTACCTTTATTATTATTACCTATTTACTTAATAAAGCTTATTAAAGTAATTTTTATATATATAATTAGATTTTAATAAGCCTTATATATATTTAATATATACTAGTAGAGGATTACTAGTTTAATATAATATTAACTATTTATTAAAGTATTTAATAAAGTAATTAATCTAAAAGCCTAAATAATAGTATATATAGCTATAGAACTAATTCTAATTATCTTTATATTAATAGCTTATAGAAATAGAAGATAAAATTAATTAATTGATATATAAATTTAAAAAATAAAGGGTATTAGTAGGGTAGCTTTATTTACTTCTAATAATAACTAGAACTAGATATAAAAGATTAGACTTTAAATATATTATTATTTAAAAAGAAATTAATAGTTTTAAAATACTTTAAGATATATTATACCACTATATTTATTAAGAATATTTATTATAAGGTAATTCTAAAGAATATAGCCTAAATTTTACTATTTAAAATATAGTATATTATATACCTATAATTAAATTAGGTTTAATATTAGATATAGCTTAATTATTAAGAGTAACTCTATATAGATTCTAGTATCCTTAATAAATATTATTTAATCTATTATATTAAAGCCTTTTACTTCTTTTTATAATAGTAATATCTTTAAATAATATTTATTATTATTAATAATATTAAAATCTAAGTCTCCTTTAAAATTTTTAGAATAGAAGTATATTTAATAATTTTTATTCACTTTGTATCTTATAAATCTAGTATTATTAACTTATTAGGGTATATCTTTCAAAAAAGTTATAGTAAAGGTATATATTAATTAGGTCTTATTATTAATATTAATTTATAAATTATAGTTTAACTATTATATAAGCTTAATAAAAGTTTTTATTATATTATTAAGCTTTACTTTATAAGATTTAAAAATTAAAGTAAATATATTAATAATCTTTTTATACTCTAAATAGTTTAAATCAATAGGTATAAAATAAAATATCTTTAAAGCTTTATATATATTTTAATAAATATTAAAATTATTAATAAATAAAAGATATAGAAAAGATACATAAAGTTTAATATAAAATATTTCTAAATATTATTATTTAAAGTATATAATTTTAAGCTCCTTATAAATTTAATATAATTAATATAAAGGATATATAAATAAGGTATAAATGTTAAGAACTCTTTTAATAAATTTCTATTTATTTAAATATATAAATTTATTAAGCTCTTAATTAAGATAAATATTAATATTATAAGTAATAATATTAATAGTAATCTTAAATAAGATATTTTTTAAAATATAATATTTAAATAAATTATTAAAATTAAGAGTAAATTTACCTAATATATTTAAATAATAGTAGCTTATAATAGTTTATAATATAATAATAATTTCCCTATTATTTTAGTATTAGTTTAAAGATCTTTACTAATAAAAAGAATATAACTAATTTAATAGAGTGGGAATAATAATAATACAAGCCTAATTAAATTATTTAGAATAATTAGTATATTATTTTTAATATAATAAATATCTTTAAATATTAAATATATTAATAATTTTTATATTTTTAATTCCTAAAGCTCTATAAACTTATTAATATAATATATTATATTAAAAAATATTTTTTATTATAATTACTTAGTAGAAAGTATAGTATATATAAAATTAATAGAATTATATTAATATTATTATTATAATAAGCGTTTAATCCTTTATTTATTTATACCCTTTTTTAAGTATAATAATAATAATTACTTTTTAATAATAATTAGTAAAGGCTTTTATATTACTTAAAAAAGGGGTATATATTAATATAATTAATATTTTAAGATATTTAATTTTAAACGAAAAGTTTTTACTATATTTAAAGTAAGCTCTACCTTTTTATCCTTTATAGAAGTTTTTAATAACTATAATATCTCTTTTAACTTTATATAATTTATTTATAAATATATTAACTTTTTTATTTATAAAGCTAATATTAAATATAAAGATAGTAGTAAAATACCTTTAACTCTTTATACCTTTAAAATTTTATAAAAGGAAGTTAATAAAAATAAAAATAAAAGTAATAATAAATAAGTATAGATAAAATTATAGCTTTAATTTTAATTATAAATTAATAATTTATACCTAGGTATAGGTAATAAAACTTATAAAATTATATTATTATTACTTTTACTAAGAGGATTAAGGTCTTTAAAATATTTAAATATAATAAAAGAGTATAATTTATAGAATACTTATATAACTTATTTTAATATTTATAAGAGTATTATTAGTATTACTAAATCTATTACCAAAAAATATATAATATAGAGATTATTATCTTTATTATTATTACTTTTATCTATATATATTTATATAAACTTAATAATAAAGGCTATAATCTTATTATACTAGCTATAATTAAATATAATTATATTTTTATTATAATTTATACTAAGTTCTTTAAACAAAGCTAGGTTTTTATTATCTTTATTAAATATAAAAATAGGATTAATAAAGGATATAGAAAATTTTATATTTTTTAAGAGATCTTAAATATCTAATATATTTATATTAATAGTAGGTAGTTTTTAATATATATTAATATAGGAGTCTATATAATTTATTTTTTAAAAAGAGATAAACTTATTTTTATTATTATTAGGATACTATCTTAATACTTATAACTAATTAATATTATATACTTAGGATTAAGAAGTTATATTTATTAAATAAATAAAATAATAAAAGTTATAAAATAAATATTATTATATTAGACTATAAATACTTAAAATAATAAATATAAAAAAGTAAATCTATAATCTCTTAATAACTATAATAATAATTAATATTAAAATATTAAAAATATTTATAGAAGGCTTTAGTAATAAGTTATATTAATTTAAAATTAGGACTATATTTATATATTAATTTATATAGCAAAGCCCCCTTATATATAATAAGAGCTATAGAATATATATTTAATTAATATGTTAATTAAGCTTTATTATATTCTCTTATTAAAGTCTTATATTACATTTAATTAAAGTATAAAGTTATCCTATAATATAGTTATTAAGATAATAAGGTAAATTTTATAGGATATATTAATAGTATATTACTTAATAGTATATTACTATTAAAGTTAATAATAGTCTTAATAATATCTTATTATATATAGTATTAATAAATCTACAACTTATCTATTAGACTATTATTATTAATAGTATATATTAAAATATAATTAAGTAATAAAAAAATAATTATTTTTTATATTTTAAAGAGTGTTATTTATATTACTAGGTAATACCTACCTATCTATAAATAAATAGTTTGTTTATTTATAAATAAGTATCCTATATTATCTTAAGGGTAATTTATAATAGTATACCTAAAAAATTATCTCCTTCCCTTTTATACCTTTTAAGATATAGCTTAATTTATTATAAGGTTAAAATAACTCTAGCTCTCTATCTTTCTTTATTATTATAGATAAAGTTTCTTTTAAAAATATAAAATAGTTATTTATTAAAATCTATTAGTTAATATTAACTAATACCTATATATTATTATCTCTATTCTTAAAGATTTATTTATTTAATTTTATTATTACCTTTAAAATAGCCTTCTCTATATTATAATATATAATAATATTATTAAAAGTACTGCTAATATAATATTAGTAGATATAGATAATATTATTTAGATTATTAAAGTATCTTATATACCTAATTACTTATTTTAGGGTTAAGTTATTATATTTATTTTTAAAGGTTAAGCCTAGTAACTTCTATTATAAATAGGATAATTATAATTATAGCTTTTTTATTAGAGTAGTTAAAGAGATTCTTATACTTATTCCTCTTTTTAAAAGATTAGTATATAATAATAAGAATAGTCTTTATACTAATAAGCTTAAATATTATATAAAAATATATTAAGACTATAGATAATTAATACTATATAATTACTTTTTTTTAGTTATATATAATTTATATTAAATTTAATAATTATAGAAGCTTTTTATAAAAAGCTTTTATAAATAAATAGTATAAAGTCTTTAATAAAGGGAAGAGTTTATTTACTTAATTATAAATATTATATAAAAGTATATAGATCTTAGGAGCATCTTTATATAATTTATAAACTAATATCTCCCTTATATAAGTATTATTCTTAAGAGTTTTATTTTAATTAAAGTAGAATTCTATCTTTTTAAATTATTTCTTAATAGTTATAACCTTTAAGTTAACTTATTTATTAATTTTAAAAAGACTTAAGAATATTATTAATAAAGCTAGTTTATAATATTAAGATAGATTTTAATACTTTTTTATAATTAATCTATCTATTAATAGTACCTTAGCCTTATAGTAATTTTTACTTTTTATTAAATTTATATTAATAGTTAATTAAAATATAATAAAGATATAGGAGTTAATTATAAATAAAATATCTACTATTAAAAAGTATAGAACTTAATATTATATATTATAAAATATATTTATATTAAATATACTTAAGGTAAATACTTTATTTTATAGGCTTAATATATTTAAATACAATTTAATTTTTAAAAGCTTATATTATAAACTAAAGCTTATAATAAGGTATATATTATTTAAATTAAATAAATTTTAATTTAAAATAAATTCTAGTTTATTTAGTAAGATATCTTCTTAAAGCTTATTAATATTTTTTAGTTTAATAAATAGTATATACCCCCCCTAGTCCTTTATATTATTAGGGATTAATATAGCTATAAATATAATATAGTAATATATTATTAATTATAGGATAATTATTAAACTACTTATTAAGAGATTCTTAAGTATTTAAGCTTTATTAATTATTATAAAGTTAAAGTATTTAATTAATAATATATTCTAATCTTTATTAAGCTAGATATATAGATTAATTACCTTAATTTTAATATATTACTTTTAAATAATTTTTTATATTTATAATACTTTTAGCATATAATACTCTTATTATATATAATATAAGAAGATAATTATTATATTTATATAATATTTTTTTCTATTAAATAACTTATATTCTTAATATAAGATTTTATATACCTTTTTTTTATCCTTTTTATTATCCTTATATATATTACTATAGTATTTATATATATAGAATATTTCTAGGGTAATAAGATTGAATATTTTAATTTATTAATTAATTAAGGTTTAAGATACTAGGATTAGATAAAGCTTTATTAATATTACTTTTATTTTTTATCTTTTCCTAATATTATATTTATTAACCTACTAAAATAATATTTTAATAGATAATCTTAAGAATATTACTTATAAAAGACTTTAAAATATATATAATATTATTTATAAAAGGCTTCTATAATAGTCTATTAAGCCTTTTATATATTAAAGAAAGATAAATAATATAAAGTCTTTTATAAAGATACTTATTTAAAATAAAAGATTAATTATTATTTAAGTTTTACTAAGCCCTATTATATCTATAATTATATAATCTTAAACTTTATTATTAAGTATAGTATTAATAATAAATTTTATAGCTACTAGCTATTAAAATATAAATTAGGTTAATAGTAATATATTAAATATTCTTATAATTATATTATTAGCTCTATATTAAGGGATGTTAAATAAAATATATACTTCTTTTATATCTTTTTACTAGTATATTATATTATTAAAAAATTATTACTATTTATTAAATTTATTTGTATTTTAATTTATAAATAGTTTATATATTATTAAGTCCTATTCTAAACTATTAATTACTTTTTTATATTATTTTAAGCTCTTATTATAATCTATTATTATATTTAGGCGCTTTGTAATATTAATAGCTTTCTAAAATATATTAGGCTAAAAAATATACTTTATAATTTTACTAATTAATATTATTTATTAAAACTTATAGTCTAGATCTATAATAAGACCTTTAATCTTTATATATATTTTTATAATATTTATTAGTAGTATTATATCTATCCCCTTAATTAGAAGGTATAGTATAGGGCTATTATTTAAGGGAAAATAAAATTTATTTATAAAAGGAGAGGGAGATCCTTTAATTATAAGATTAATAGTTTCTATAATATAAAGATTATAAATAAATAGATTAGTATTAAGCTTTAAAAAAAACTTCTTGAAAAATATTAAAAAAGGTTTTATAATAGAAGGCTTCCCCTTATATTAAAATAATATATATATATATTCTTATTATTTAATTAAGATCTAAATATAGTAGTTTATTTTAAATTTTATAAAGCTTTTTTTAAAAAAAATACTATAAATAAACTTAATATTTATTTTTTAAATATTATATAGTAATTTAACTAAATAATTAATATAATCCTAGTCTTTTTTATTTAGTTAGGTGTATAAATATTAATTATATTTAGGCCTCTCTCCTATAATAAGTCTCTTTTTAATAGTATTAAGATTTAAATTATATAATTAAATACTATCTATCTTATATATCTTATTCTATTTAGGGTAGATTTATTCTTTAATATATTTTTAAAAATATAAATTAAATCTTAGCCTTTTAAGCTATATAATTATTTTAGTTATATTTTTAAAGCCTAGTTCTTTATATATAACTTTTATATTTTAAAATATAAATTCGCCCTTATATATATTTTATACTATTTTAGGTATTATAGTAAAGAGATATAAATATATATATTTATTAAAGGCTTTTATAGCTAGCTAATAAGGGTAGAATAACCTTAATAGAAGGCTTTTATAGATAGGTAAATTAACAATATTAAAATAAGAATAGGTAGTAGTAAGAATAGTTTATAATAAGAATAGTTTATAGTAAGAATAGTAAGTAGTAAGTAGTATTTTTATAGTAGATATATAGCTTTAGCTAATATAGTAAATTAAAGTAAATATATAACTTTAGCCTATATAGAGATATAGATTCACTAATTAGTATATATATTATTATATAAATATAATTAAAAGTAAACCTTTATATAAATATTTATATATAATATAAGAGCTCTAAATATTTAAAAAGTCTTATTATTATTCTTTTTATTAATAGTATTTATAAGCTTCTTTAATAGGTAAGCTTTTATTATTTATAATTTTAATATCTTTCTCCTTAATTACTTTTATATTTATAATATTTTTATTATAAATTCTATCTCCTTCTTCCTAATAAATTTCCTTATTAACAGATATAATTTAGCTATAAATATAGTAACTAAGAGTATATTTAAGGGAATAATAAATATTAAAGTATTTAATATTATATTTCTAGATCTATCTTATATAAAAGTCTTTTTTGTATAATAGGGCTATATTTATCTTATAGCTAGTATCTAGGGAATTAGGTTAATAATGGTAGAACATAATAATATTATTAAGGGTAGGATAGTAATAGTTCTTATAAAAATTAATAGAATAGTTTATTTTTATAATATTTCTTAATAACCCTTTTATATTAAAATATAGGGAAGTAGTATAATTCTATAAATAAAATTATAAATATTATTTATTATTTTATTTAATAAGGTATACTATTAAATACTATATTATCTATTACATAAATAGTTCTTTAATAGGTTAAATAGGGATCGTTACTTAGCCTAATATATAATTAGGTATAAATTCTCCTACTTTTATTAAGATTTAAGGTAAGGTAGATATTCTTTTTTTATTAATAAGTACTAAGTACTATATTAAGAATATAAACTATTCTTATAATTCCTATAAAAATTATTATTATTTTAATAAGATAGGATTAAGTTAAAAGTCTATAATTATATTTTAAAAAGTTATTTTTTAGAGAGATATATTTAAAAAATTATTTTAAAAGACTATATATAAAGTAATATTTAATTAGGAGCCTATTCTAATTAACTATAATAATTTTTATAATAAACTAGCTAGGATTTTCTTTAGCTATTAAAGATAAAAAAAAAGTATATAATTAAAAAGGATAAGAGTGAGCCTAAGCTATTATTATTTATTATTAATATTAAGTATTTTATAAGAATTATATAATTAATAATATTTTATTTTTATAAGTTTTATAATCTTTATAAAAAAAATCTACTAATACTATTATAAGCTATTTAGCCTTAAATTATATACTAAAGGCTTCTATACCTTCTATTTATTATATTAATAATATTTATAATATATTATCCTCCTTTTACTATCGCTCTATTATTAATATTACTATCTTATTTTCTTATACTATAAATAATAGTAAAGCTTTTTATATAGCTAATAGTAAATCTTCTTATATAATTAATAGTAAATCTTCTTATATAGTTAATAACAAAGCTTCTTATATAGCTAATATTAAAATATTTTATATAACTAATAGTAAAATATCTTATATAGTTAATAATAAAGTATCTTATATAGCTAGTATATTAAAGGCTTTTATAAGTAATAGTAGTTATACTAAATTAAAATAAGTTAAGGATAGTATTAATAATACTTAAAAATACTATAGTCTTTCTAATACTATACTTATATTAGAAAATAATAAATATAGTTAGTCCCTTAAAAGCTAGGTACTAAATTAAAGGATTAATAATAAATATATCAAAAAGAAAGTAAAGTTATAAAAGAGATTATATAGGCTAAACTAAATCTATTTATATAATAATAGTTCCTTATCTCTCTATTAAATACTAATATTAATAAGCCTATTATTAACGTTTTTAATAGAATAAGATATAACTATTTAATATATAAAAAGACGAAATAATATATATTATAAATTTATAAGATATAGAAGAATTAGATACTTAAAGTTATAAAAATATAAATAGTTTAATAGATCTCCTTAGCTAAGCTAATCTATTTAATATTATTTATAAATATTAAATTTTTTATAGAGTTTTATTAAGAGCTATATAATAAATTTAATATAATATAGCTATTATAAGTGTTTAAATTTAGTATTAAGGTAATAGATTTTAAGTAAATCCTACCTAATAATATTATATTTCTTAAATATAAATTATTAGCTTTATTCTTACTATCTATTATTTACTAGAGGTTTTTATAAACTACTAATATATTAATATAAATACTTTCCTCTAGATAATTATATATATATATTTTATTATATTTTATAAGGATAATCCTCTAAATTCTACTTATATTAAATATATTTATATTTATTTTTTTTACTTTTTTTAATACTCTATATTAAAAAAATAAATTTTATAATATATAAAGTATTAATCTCTATTTAAAGCGAATTATTTTTTATAGCCTATAATATCAATATTATTAGAAACTAGATATTAATTAGGATTTAGATATTTTATTAGAAAATATTAATAATAAAATGTTTAATACTAACTTTTTTAATATAAATAGTATTGCTATTCTACCTATAAGTTTATATACTATAGATATTATAAATCTATATAATACTAGCTCCCTAGCTATAAATAGTAATTTTAATTTATTATAGATTAATAGTAAAGACTAGTATACCCTAGATAGTAGTTTAAAATTTAAGAAATAAATAGTTAATAAATAAATAGTTAAGGAATAAATAAATAATTTATATATCTATTTTATATTTATAGAAGGCTTTATTAAGGCGATATATTATATTATATAGATTATTATACTTATTTATTATATCTTTAACGCCCTTATAAAAGCCTTTATTACTAAGATATATTTATTTAATATATAATATTTACTTAGTATATAAGTATATTTATAAAGTCTATATTATTTAATATCCTACTTATAAAAGCCTTTATCTATATAGTATAGTAGTAAAATAGGAAGAAAATAAGTATTAAGTATTTACTAATATATATAATATAAAAGACTTTATTTATAAAAAACTTTATTTAGTCTATTTTCAAATAATATATAAGTGGTTTTCTAAGAGTTATTTATAATTATATAACTATTCTAAAACTACTAAAAAGGTAAGAGGTAAATAATAGTAATTTATTATCCCTATTACTAGCTTAAAATAATATTATAACTAGTAAACAACTAATACTATTAATAACTAGTTATATATCTATTATATAATTAAATTAAAGTAAATTAGATAGACTTAAAAGTAACTTAGTCTAAATATATTATTTAGACTATTTTTTAAAAAAATTCTAATAAATTTTAAAGCCTAGATAGTTTTAATAATAACTTAAATAATAAAAATAATAGTTTATTCAAGCTAGAGGATTCAAAATAATAAAAAATAAAATATTTATTTAAAAATATAAATATTAAAGGGGGGGTTTTATTATAATTTTTAGATAACTTACTTTTAAAAAAAATTTTAATTTATTTTACTTTAATTATCTAGCACTTAAATCTTATTTTATTTAACTACCTAGCGCTTATATGCTTTATATAAGAAGAGGTCCTCTCTTATCTAAAAATCTCTTCCTTATATTTATCTTATATAATAATTTTAGCCTAAAATTAAGGCCTATTATCCTTATCTATTCTCCTTATCCTTTATAGCTATAATATTTATATAATAATTAAATTTATTCTTAATAAAAATAGTATACTTTATAGTATTTATTTCTTTATTTTTAAAACTTATTATAGCCTTTTTTTAAATTTTATTAATAATTTAATCTTTTTTTTATTTATTTTAATAATATTAAATATTAAATGAATACTTATAAATCTCCATTGTTTAATATATATTAGGTATAATATAATATAAAGATATATAATAAACTAGTTATAAGATAAATAGATTTATTATTACTAAATTTTTAAAAAATATTATTTTCTTAAAACTTATCTCCTATTTATATATTATGTATTAAATTATTATAATAATTAAGTAGATTATTTTTAGATAAAAGGATTTAAAAAAGATTTAAATAATAAATACTTAATTAAAGCTTATTTTAGTAATTTTTATAAAATACTTAATTAATATATTTTAAAATAACAATAGCTAAGAAGTACTTCTTATCTTAAAATAATATAAATAATAATAAATAAAATATAAATATAAAATAATCTTTATCTTATCTAGATAAATAAATTTATTATTAATAATTAATCTTATAATAAGAATAAATAGTTAGTATTTATGTATAAATTTATAATAAGCTAGTATAATAAAGTAAATCCTATTTATAATATAACTTTAAAAATCATTAATATTATTATATAGCTAGTAAATTATTAATATAAGGATTAATTAAAATTATTTTCTATAATTATTATACCTTCTAAGCTTTATATAATTTAGGAATTTTATTTATTTTTAAAAACTTATAATAATATCTAAATACTAATTAATAATAAATATAAATTTATTATTTATTTATTATTATATTTAAATTTACTATAATTTACTTGAATTATAAGGAGGAGAAATATTTATTATTTTTAATTATAATAAAGACTTAAAAATATAATATTATTTTCTCTAATATAACTTAATAAGTTATATTAAATATTTATATTAATGATATTCAGTTCTAATTTATAAGATATTATTAACTTTATTATTTATATACTTTTTATTATTAGCTATATTTATAGTTTTATAAAAAATTCTGAATCCTTTATTATTATTATTATTAATTATATATTAGTATTAGTAATTATATTTAGTAAAAAAATCTATATGTAATATTTTTATTTATATAATTAAAAAGAAAAGAGCTTTCTTATTTATATATAATATCTTATTTTTTAGTTTAATTATAATTATTTTAAATTCTAATAATATTATAAATTTACTTAAATTTACTTAATCCTTATCATAGATAGAATATTTTTTAGTATTATTTATATAAGCTTTTATTTATTAATATTAGAGATAAAGTAAGTATTTATTTTTATTTTATTAATTTTTAAGCTTAAAAGCTTTTTTTACTTAAATTTATTTAATAATAAATCTTATTAATATTTTTTAATAATATATAAGGACTTATTCTTAAAAATATTTACTAAATTTTTTTATAATAAATATAAAGTTTTATAAAATATTAATTATTAAATTTAAAATATAAATAAAATTAAATATCTATTTATATATATCTAGCTTTATATTTTATTATAACTATTTTAAATTACTCCTCTATATTTTTAGTTTTTAATAATATAATAATATTTATCTTTATTAACTATTAAGATAAATTAATAATAGAAATTAATTAATTTTATATATTAAATTAAATAGTTAAAATATAATAAATAAAAATAAAAATATTTAATAAATTATATAAAAGAATAGCTATATATTTATAGGGAATCTTAATAGATTTTAAAAAATATAAATTTAAATAGAATTTAAAGACTATTAATTAACTTAAATTTATTAAATTTTATTAAAACTTATAAAAGTTATATATATTAATTTTATATTATTTATATCTATAAATTATTAGACTCTACTAAATTATTTTCAATTTTATCTAATTTTACTAAATTATAGTTATTACTCTTATATTTAATAATTTTTTAAATATTAGTTATAATATTAAATATTTTAATTAATTAAATTTATAATTAAATTATAATTTTTTATAATATAGTTATTAAGTAAAAATATTTATTTTATAAATATATTGTAATATTTAATTAAATTTATTAGATTATATTAGATTCTATAATTTACTTAAATTTTTTATATTTTAATATATTATTAGGATTAAAAATTTTTATTTAAAATTTTTTCTACCTTTAAATATTATAACATTAATTTATATAACTATAATTAGCTTTAACTACTATTTATAATAATAAAATTAGGACTAATTTATTTATTACTTTTTATAATATAATTTTTTTTTAATTTTCTTCTCTTTTAAAAAAAAGATCTTTATTTAAATTAACAATAAATAGTATATTATTAATAATATCTTAAATAACTTCTTCTCCTCTTTTATTATTTTATATTATATTTACCTAAAAAAAATATATATTTAAAGACTAAATAAATTTATTAATAAATTTACTTTATATTTATAGTAGCTAGTACTTAAAATAAAATATTAAAATTATTGTTAATAATAATATTAAATCTTTCTTTTATTTTAAAGTCTTATAGATAATTAGAAATATAAAAATTCCCTTTAATATAAAAGTATTTTATTAGAAGGGGGCTTAGGATACTATTATTTATATTAAAAAACTAAAATAATAACTAGCTTTAATATATTAATAGTATTTTTATTAATAAATAAAGATTTTAATTATATAAATTAATTTTAATTATATTTATTTTAAAGCTACTATACTAAAAATAATAGATAATAAATTTATAAATAGAGATATAAATATAGGTATTAACAATAAAAATCATTAAATATCTAATAATATATTTAATTAAATTTTAGAAGATAATAATTAAATAATATTAACTTTTTTTATACAACCTTCTTAAAATTAAGCTTCTAATATATTATTTTCATTAATATTAATAAATTTATACTAGAAATTAAAAATTATGAAAATATTAGTAACTAAGATTTTAATTATTTTTTAATTTATAACCAATAAATATTATTTTTATATTTTATTAGTATCTATTAAATATTTTAATAATTTTTATTTACTTACTATTTTATATAATACTTTTTATTATAATAACTACCTTTTATTTCTATATTTAATTTAGAATTTATTAATTAGTAGATAAATTATTACTAACTAAATAATTTATAAAGTAATTAATATTATAATTACTATAATTATTAAATAGTACTATATTATTATTAGGTATTCTAAGGATAATAAAGTTATTATTTTTAGCTATATTTATATCTTAGTATTAAAAAGAGTAGTATTATAATAACTATTACTCTATATTAATAAGTAATTTATTTAATGCTTTTATAATTTATTAAATTTAATTATTAGATTTTATAATTAAATAGATAAAAAATAATATATTTAACTATAATAATTATATATAAAAGATTAAATATTATATATTATTAATATATATTTTTATTATAATGTTTTTCTAAATATATTTATTTATTATTTATTAATTTTTTAATTTATAAAAAATTAATTCCTTAGTAATAATAAAAATAATATCTTTAATAAATATCTTTATAAGGTATTTAAAGCTAATATTATTAATAAATATATTAATTAAGGGCTTATTTATTTTAGTTATTTTTAAAAATAAGAATATAATTTTTTTTAAATCTTTTTCACTTTTAAAATATATTAATTAATTTTTAAATATAAACTTTTATATATATTTTTATTTCTTCTCTTTCTATTATTTATTATTTATTATTATAATTATAATTTTATATAATTTTAAAAAGATAATTATTCTTAAAAGGCTCTAAGAAATAATTAAATATCTTTAGGAATTAGCTTACAATTTTAATACATATAAATTAAAGTTTTACTTTTATAAAATTATTATTTAAAATATATTTAAATATATTAAAAGTTATTATTTTTTACTTTATTATTGTTAATATAATTATATATATACATTTAATATTTAAACTAATTAATATTATAAAGATAATAAAAAGAATATTATTATTAATAATCTTTATCTAAGTATTATATTATAATATATATATTATAAGTTTTTAACCTTTAAAATATTTAACTTATAATAAAAAAAATAAGTTTCAAAAAATTAGGATATATAAAAAGAAAAGTAATATATATTAAATTAATGAATACTATAAATAAGTAATATTTTTAATTAAAAGTAATATTAATAAAATAATGTATTAAATAAAATATAATTATAATAATAGGATAAGCTAGAAATATATATATATAATTTAATAAATAAAAGAACTTACTTTTAATATAAATAGTTAAAATGGTTTAAAATTAAAATAAAATACCCTTAATAATATTTTTAATATTTTTAGTTATTTTAATAATATAGTATTATCTATTATAATTTTTATTAATAATTATTATGATAAATTAATAACATTTACTAGGGACTATTAGAAAGTATAAAAATAAATTATTTAAAGTAAATTATTATTAAATATTTCTTAGTTATAAAAAAAGATATTATTTATGTAAAATATTTAATTATTTTATATTATTTTATATTGTTTTATATTATTTATTATTATCTTATATTTAAATTTTTATTTAATAATAATTATAATATTAATTATATAAATATTATAAAAATAAATTATAATAGTAATTTGAATATATTTAATATCTTAAATTTATTAAAAATATATTAATTTTAAAATATTATTATAATTATATTATTATTAATATATTTAATTAAAATAATATAATAAAAACTAGCATTATAAGATTATAAAAACTTATATATTTTAATAATCTTATATTTTATTTAAGTCTAAGGTATATTTTTATATAAAATATTTTAATTATTACTATTATTAAGACTTACATATATTATATATTATTTATTATTTATTAATTTTATATGTTTTAATCTAAAATTATAATTATTAAAAATAATTATATAAATATAAATTTATTAAAAAATAAATAAAAGATATAATAATAGTAAGGACTTTAACTATAATATTTATTTAATAATTAATATATATCTTTAATAATATATTAGTATAATTTTAATAAAATAGTTAAAAGAAAAAAGATACATTTTTTTAAAACTTATATATGTTACTAAAATTATTAAGATAGTAATTAACTTTTTTAAAAAATTCTTAATTTTAAAATTTAACTTAATTTTTTAAAATATTCTTATTTTTATTATATTTAAATAAGATGTAAAGTCTTTATAAATTATAAATTTTAAATAATAAATAATAAATATATTAATATTAATTAAAAAAGAATTTTTATTATTATCTAAATATTATTATTTAATATAGTATTCTTAAATTAAGTTTAAGCTATTATATTATTAAAAAGGAGTTACTATTACAGGAATAATAATAACTACTTTTATATAATATATATAAGTATTTTATAACTTAAAATTTAATATTTTTATAAAAATAATATTTAAAGCTTAAATTATATTAGTCTTTTTAATTTGATATTTTTTGATAAATTTATTTAAGGTACTTATCCTTATATTTATATTTATTTTTAATTTTTTATTATTTATATATACTCTTTAAATAATTAAAAATATTTTTATATTCTTCTAAAAAAAAGTAATACTACCTTATATAATTAATATTTAATTAACTTAATAATAAATCTATTAAATTATTATAAAGCTAATATTTATTTTAGTAAAAGATTATATATAAGTAGTTATAACATTATATTATATTTAAATAAAATATTATAAGTTACTTTCTTTTATTTATAAGCTTAAATAATCTTATTAAATTCTAAATTTTATTAGTATTTATTAAAAATATATTATTAATTTTTATTCCTTACTAACTTAAGCTTAAATACTTAGATTTTTAATTAAATTAATAATAAAAAGCTTTTATAATTTTTATTAGCCTTAATATTCTTTAAAGATATACATATAGCCTTAGTATTAGGATTCTTAATTTTATTTATATTATTAAATATAGCTAATTATTAATTTTGTATTTAATTTTAAGTTTTTAAGACTTATTAATTTTAACAAATACTAATATATTAAAGAAAGTAATATATATTAAGGAGGCTAATAATATTTCTTAACTTTATTTAAAAATAATATTAGTTTTTAAAATTAGTTTTAATATAATTGTATTAATGAAAAGGAGAGAAAAAGAAAAGATAAATAAAATTAGGAATTAAAGTATATTTATTTTCTTCTTATAAAATCTTTTTAAAGGAAATATTTTAAGATTATTTAAAATCTTATTATTAATATTATTTATATAACAATTATTTTAAATTAATATTCTTAAATTAAATAAAAATAATTTAACATTTAAAGATCTTTTATACTAAGAACTTTATATAATAAAGATACTAAGTACATTTAAAATAAGTTTATATCCTTAAAAATTTTAATATTAATATATTAGAGAAGATAATATATATTAAAAAAACTAGTAATATTTTTTAACTTTATCTAAACTAGATAATAAAAATATTTTAAATTTTTATTATCTAGCCTATAAAGTACTAATTAACTATTATAAATTATTTAGTTATAAAGCTTTTTTCCTTATATAAGTTATTATAAATTAAATATATTAAAGGGAGATTTTTTTTAAAAAAATTTATTAATTTAATCTTAATATAATTAGATAGCTTATTTTTATATAGCTCTAACTTATATATATATTAATAATAATATATTATAAGGATTAAAGGGCTAATTTTTATTTTAAAGGCTACTTTTATTATTAATATAATCTTTATAATTATTATTTAACTAGAATTTAATTACTTTACTTTCTTAAATAATAATTTATATTTTAAGAGAGTTATATTATATATTATATAAAATTAAATTATTAATTATAGATAAAAAAGGTTAATAAATTTAAAAAATTTATTAATCTAGTTTAAAATTAATTATAAGAGTAAATAAATAAAGACAATATTTAATAATAATTAAAATTTTAAAATAAAGTATCTATTTATATATGAATATATTAATAGCTAAATTTTCTAACTTAAATAAATAATATCTATATCTTATAACTTCTTTTTTATTTTTATTAATAAATATTTACTTATTTATTTTTTATATATTTTATTAATATTAATTTATATTAAAATAAATAACTAGTTAATAATTATTTAACTATATATCATTATAGATTAAATATAGATATTAGTTTAATATAATTTTATATATAATTTAACATAATCTTTTTTATTAAATTTAATATTTAAATATATATTATTATATATATTACTACTATCTTTTTTCTATACTTATTATAAATTAAAAAATCCTTAGTATTAAATTAAAAAAATAGAAATAAAATATAAAATATTTATATATATAGTGTTGAAAATAGGTTTGATTATCCTTAATTGATTTCGTTAAGAAAGGAAGCTCTGAGCTTGGCAGAGCTGCAGGTTGACATCCATGCCAAGGCTCACTTACGCTCGCGGCTTGGCAATGGATTTTGATATATAGCTATAGTTAAAAGTTAATAGAAATTATATAAATTTTAATTATAATAAAAAAGTTATTATTTTATATAAATATTAAGATTAAAATATAATATATATATACTAAAAACTTTATAATACTTTTTCATTAAAATTAAGTAAATATTAATTATTAGATTAATATATATATTTTAAAACTAATATATATATTAAAAATTATAATTTTTATACTTTACCTTATTAAACTAAATAATTAATATTTTAAATTATATTAGTTTATATAAATATAAACTACTAATCTATAATTATCTAATTATATATTATAATATTCTAGGTATAAATATTAGTCTAGTATAATTTTATATTTAATTTTATATAATTTAATAATAGAATAATTTATTTTCCTAAAATTTATTTTAATTATAAGTAAATAGCTAGTAAAAAGTCTATAACTTTTTATTACTATTATAATATAAATTATAAATATTTAAATAATTTATAATCTATATTTTAATTTAAATATAATAATATTATTTAAATTTAAAGCTTATAATATAGGATATTTAAAAAATATATATATATTACTTTAATATTAGTATTATAAGAGTATTTATAATTAAAATTATTATATATATTATTAAAATCTAAAACAATTAATATATTTAAGTTAAGCTTTTAATTAATTTTAAAATAATATATTTTATTATTATATTTATATTATCTTTAATATATACTCTTAACTTATATAAATTATTATTTTTAAATAATAATAAATATGTAAAAAAAATTAGTATTTAATTTTAATAAATATAATGTATACTTATCTTAAAAATAGTTATTTAATTATTAAGATTATAATATAATTTTAAAAAATTAAAATGAAAATAATTAAAAATTAATATAAAAGGACTTTTAAATAATAATATAAAATTTAAATACTAATAAATAATATAAGCTAAGAGAGTAATAGTAAGAAATATTAAGTATTAATTGTTTTAATTATTATTATTTATTAATCTCTTAAAATTTATATCCTAGTATTTAATTAACTATTTCTTATTATTTTTAATTTATATTTTTTACTTTATTTATTATTACTATTTAAAAGTTTAATTAATATTAATATAAGTCTTAATATAATTAAATCAATTATTAATTTTTATTTATTAAATCTAAGAAAAAAATATAATATATTAATTCATAATCTTTTTTATTTTAAACTTTAAAGTTAATTAAAAATTATTTTTATATTATATTATTAATAAGCTTTAAAATAAGAATTCTAATATAATTTTTTTTAAGATAAGTATTTTTAAAAAATACTTATATACTTAACTAATTTTTATTGAAAGGTATAGGGGTAGAACATTATTTATTATTTTAGTTAAGGAGGAAGCATACCTTATAACAAAATCTTATTTAAGTGCTAAGAGGCGCTTAAGTCACTTAACTCTAAGTACTTTTATATTTTAGATTTTAATACTCCTACTTAAATATTATAGGGCTATTCTAATTACCTACTAAGCTATTTAAGAAATAAAGTATTTAGTTTGTATTAATATAGAAATATAAATAGTCTAATATTAAGTAGAAAGTATAAAAATAAGCTCTTATTAAAATAAAAAGGAAATTAAAAAATAAATATAAGCTCCTATTAAATAAGTTTTTATCGAATTAACTATCCTTTTTATTTTAATTTTTAGATTAGTACCTTAGAGGAAAAGGGCTATCTAAAAATTGTTAAATAATTGCCTATTAAGGGGCTGTTCTATTAAGTAGTACGTCAATGGTAAAAGAAGATAAACGGGGGCTTGACTATCTATTAATAGCCTGTTAATAGTTGTTAGTAGGCTGTTAACAACTATTAATAGGCTATCTATATTAATATAGCCCTATAAATAGCCTGTTAATAGGTATAAACAGCCTGTTAACAGGCTGTTCATAGATAGTTAAGCCCCCGTTTATCTTCTTTTACCATTGACATACCACTTAATAGTGTTGAAATCCGGGGTGCAGGAGCGCTTAGAGTTAAGCGACTTAAGCGCCTCTTAGCACCCAGATGAGATCTCGCTGCAGGGCATGCTTCCTCCTTAGCTAAGACAATAAACAGTATTCTACCCCTATACCTTTTAACAGGTTATGAGCCTAGATATATAAAATATATACTAACTAACAAGATATCTAGGTAGCCTACTTAGCTTAAAAATCTATAAAATATTATTATAGCTATGTATATATATATAAGTATATTCTAAAATAACTTAAGTATACTCTAAAATAACTTAGATAAGATTTATAATAATATAGATAATAAAGCCCTATAAAAATATAAATATAGGTTATAAAAATATAATATAAAAAGCTTAGTATACTTTATAAAAATATAATAAAGGCTTATATAAAAATATAATAACTTATTATAAGTATTTATAGATATTTATAATAAGTAAATAATAATAAGTTTATTATTAAATAGAGTATAATACTATCTTTAAGTAGCTCTAAGCTATCTAGCTACTTTAAAATATAGATAGCTAGCCCTTTAAAAAATAGGGGGCTAAGACGCTAACTTAATAAATTTTTTAAATATTAAGCTTAGAGTAATATACTACTAGCTTTATTCTACCTTAATATCGTAATATTTAGCTAGTATAATCAATTATTAGTCCCTAAAATAATTTATAGAATAGTAGGTAAGAACCTACCTTTAAGGGGTATATTATATTTAGATATACTATCTATTAATATATAAATATCTAAAACGCTTACTTTTATTAGGACTAAGTACTTTATTATTAAATAATTAATTAAGAATTAAATTTTAATAGTTAAAAATTTAATAGTTAAAAGCTCTAGCCTTTTAAAAACTAGCTTTTCAAAAATAAAAATTTCTAGCTAAATAATAAAAAATTTTAACTCCTTAAAATATTAAAATAAAAGATCTAAATAAAGATATAAAATATTTTAATATCTTAAAATTATTAATTTATCTAATAAACTCTTTATTTTTATACCTTTTTATTATTATTCAGCTAAATATTTAATATTATTTAAATAAAGTTTTTTATACCTTCTATCAATTTTAATTAAAGAAGATTATTTCTATTAAAAGAAATCTTATTATTAAAAATGCTTATTTAAATAAGATTTTTTAAAATTTAATTATATTTAAATAAAGATTATTTTAGAGGATAATTTAGGCTATAAAAATTTTAATTATTAATTTTTAATTATTAAATTAATAAATTAACCTTAAAACCCTTTAATAATACTAAGCTTTATAGCTTATAAATAAAAAATATCTATAATTATAATTATAACTAAGATAACTATTATTAAAATAAAAATATACCTATAATTTAGATATTTATTTTAATTAATAATAATAGTAACTAGATAATAGTAATTATAGTAATAAAAACTTTATAAAAAAAATTAAGCCTTAAAAATAAAGCTATTAATTAATTTATAATATAATTATTTTATACCTTAGGACTAATTATATTAATAATTTTAAAAATAAAATTAATATTTATACCTTTTAGAATAATATTAATAGGGATTATAAACCTATAAGGTTTAATATACTAAATAATTTTTATTAATATTTAAATATTTTTACTTTAAAATCTTATAAGGATATAGCTAACTATATAGGCTAATTTAAAAATATTTATAATAAAATTATAAATGTTTATTTAAAGCTTTATCTTAAAATTAATTATTTAATTTTTTTATTTTATACTAGTTTAAAGAAAAAATATTAGGATTATTTTACTACCTATACTTAGACTTATAAGGTAATTAAGAATAATAAGTTAGTTTATATCTTAAAGTATATTATATTCTATTTTCTTTAAATTATTTAAAATCTAATTATTATCAAGGATAAAAGTTTTTATATTTTTATTATTTAATAATATTACCTAAAAGTATATATAATTTTAATAGACTTTATTATCTTTCTAGTCTAAATAAATATAGTATTTAAGCTAAATATTTATACTATTTAAAAGCTTATCTACTAATATACTTATTATAAGAAGCCTGACTATATAGTTTTTAATTATAATAATTTTTTTTAAAAAAAAATAAGAATAGTAATAAAAATAAATATAATAAAATAAAAATAAAAATAAAAATAAAGAAAATAATTAGTTTAAGAGAAAAAAAGATAAAAATAAATATAAAAATAAAAAGTTTAAGAATAATTTTAATTTTAATAAAGCTTAGATTATTTTTAATACTAAATCTAATTATATAAGCTAATATTAAGCCTTAAACTTAATATATTTTTAATATATTATAATAGCCTAAGAGTCTTTAATTAATTATATTAAATTTTTTAAAAAAAATATATTTATTATTAAAAGTATTATAGGGTATAAAGTCTTTATAAAAGTTAATAAAATATAATTAATAATTATTATAAATAAGAAAAAGAAAAAGCTTATTTTTAATAATATAACTTATATTTTAAAAATATTTTTAAACTTAATCTCTTTAAAGTAACTCTATTATATAAATTATTTTATAAATTTTATTATTAAAGGTCTTATCTATAATATTAGATTTAGCTATTAAAATATTATTATTTAATAATAAGCTAATAATTTTTATTACCTAATTTTATAAGAGTTAAATTTTTTTTTTTAATAAATCTAAAGTATTTTAACCTATTAAATTTAATTAATAGCTTAATTCTTACTTTAGCTAATAAATTATTTAATTTAAATACTAATATTAAATAATTAAAATAAAAGATTATAAATAAAATAGTTAATTTATAATATACTTATATAAGCTATTTAGGCTATTAAAATATTAAATTATTTATAAAAATATTAAAATGTATTAATCTTATTAAAGGCTTAAAAATAAAAGATTTTTATAAACTATATATAATTATTAAAAATAAAATAAGTAAATATAAGTTATATATTTAACTTAAAAAATACTTTTTAAATTTAATTTATTTTAATATAATTATATTTTTTAGTTATAGTTATAAAAAGGGTAAATATTTTATTACCTTTTTAAATAATTTTAATAAATATTTTAAAATTAAAATTTTAAAGAATAAAAATAATATCTATATAATATATCTATACTTTACTATTTAAAATAAATAGAGGGATATTAAAATTTATTATCTTAAAACTAATTATAGCAGTAAATATTTAGAATATAACTTTAATAACCTTTAAATTACTTATAATATTATTTAGAAGCTAGTAGTTTCTTTTAACTCTTAAAAAAATAAGATTACTAAATAATTAAATTTAATAAAAACTTTTAACTAAAACTTATCCTTATAATAAATTATATTTAAAATTATTATTTTATAATCTTATTAAATAAAATATTTTATAAAACTTATACTAAATTAAAATTATAACTTTATTATATATAATAGCTCAGAATTAAGGGCTAGGTAATTTAATAAAAGTTTATAATAAAATAAATTAAAAGCTAATAATAAGTAATTAAAAATTATCTAATAAGCTATAAAGGTAATTATATCTATTAAATATTTATTAATAATAAGGTTTAATAAATTTATAAAGTTAAATAACTTTAAAAAAAATTAAGGATTTAAATTCTATCTTAAAAAACAAATTTATAATTCTTATTTAATTCTATAATAGAATCTTTATACCCTTAGCCTATATTAATAAATATTAATAATATAAATAAGCTATTAACTTAGGTTATACCTCTAGCCTTAATTTAATTACTACTATTCATTATTAAACTCCTAACTTAACTTATTATTAAATTATTATTATTAGAATTATAATTACTACTAATTATTAATATAAATAATTTAAGTAGTAAAGAAAGTATATTTAAAACTATATTACTTTTACTATTATTTAGGGACTATTTAAAATTAGAACAATAAAACTTTTTATTTAATCCTTTTTTATATTCTATATATTTTATTAATATAGCTAGCTTAGAAGTCTATAAATTCAAAATTTATAAAAAAATTATTAAGAATAATTTTAATATAAAGAAATAATAAAAGATAATATAAAATAAATATTAATTTTTAATAAAAAATAAAATATAAATATTAATTATAAGCTATCCCTTTAATTAAAAAACTTTATAAAATAAATAGATATATATTTTAAAGTAAGGTCCTATAAATAAAATTACTTAATATAAGACTTAATAGGCTATAAAAGGTTTTAAATAATATAAAAGGATTAATTATAATAAGATCTTTACTTTAGTAATTAAATTAATAAATTATAAGGCTATCCTTATTATTATTACTACTAATAATTAGAATTTAGGATAAATAGATATTAAAATTATCTTTTTTTATAAAATAATAAAAAAAGAAATCTATATAGAATTCTCTTAAAAAAATTTTAAAAAAAAGGGGATTTATAAATTATTAAAGGTATTTTATAAAGATAAATAAAATATAAATTATAAAAAGTATTTATTACTATTTAATAATTAAGAAAAGAAATCTATTTTTTTAATATTTATTATTAATATTATCTACTCTTAATATAAATATATTTAAATTAGATAATATGTTTTATTATTTATAATATTTTCCTTATATTATTAATATTAACTATATTATAAAAGTACTAAAAGAGAGTATATAAATAGAAGGGCTATTAATATAATATAAATACTAGTATTTAAAATATAATAAAGAAATAAAAATATATAATAATAAATATTATTTAGAAAAAGGAGTTTTATATTCTAATTTATTTTTTTATAATTAATATTTTTAATAAAAAAATAAAAAAAATAAAAAAAGCTTACTTATAATTTTTAAAAAGGATATTATAATTATAATCCTATATCAAAAAATAATTTAAATATATCATTATAGTTTTAATGTTCTTATATTATTTAACCTATTCTTAATATATATCTTATATTATTAAATTATAAACTATTATAATATATAAAGTAAATATAAAAATAATATAATTATAATAGATATTTTTAAAATATTAAAATATAATAAAAAAAGGGAAATTAAAATATTATTAAAATAGTAAATATAACTTTATATCTTTAACTAAACTTTTATTAAATAAAAATAAATTATTTATTTATATTATTCCTACTATTTATAAAGAATATATGTATCTTATATTAATAAAAGGTCTAGTATAGCTTATTATATAAATCTTTTTTTAATCTCTTTATTATTATTTAATTTCCTAGTTTTTATATTTTATATTTTATTTTAATTTATAATAAAACTTATAATATTAAAATAATATTATTTTAATAAAAATATTAAGATATTAAAAAAGCTAGGCCTAAATAAAATTTAGCTATTTAATTAATAAATATAAAATTCTATTTATAACCCCTTCTATTTCTTTTAATTTAGATTATATATAATAATTTATTATATTTAAATTAGAGTATATTTAATTTTAAAAATACTTATTAAATTAATTAAAATATTAAAATTATTTAATAAACTTATTTAAAATATATTAATATAATTTTACCATTATTTTTAGTTTAGTTTAAAATAAATAAAAATAATAATCTTTTTAAAATACTTTAATTATAATATTTATTTAAAGGTTAATATTTATTTTTGATAATAAATTATAATAATATTAATAAAATAATTAAAGAATAAAAGATATATTATTAAATTTATTAATATAATAACTAGCTTTTTAAATATATTATTAATTTTAAAAATTTTACTATCCTTTAAATATATCCTTACTTTTATAATACTAAGATTATTAATTAAATTTTTAATAAATTTAAGGTTTAAATTAAATTTTATAAATATTAAATATTAATTAAAAAAGCTTATTATTATTTTTTAAATATTTTTAGTTTATATAATTAATTTATATAGAACTTAAATCTTTATTGTATTATAAAAGAATAATAACTACCCTTTATTTATAGAACTATTTAAAGTATTAATTTAACTATATAAAATATAATTAATTCAGATACTTTTTATTTAATTTTTATTTAATTTTAACTTCTATTTATTAATTAAAATTAAGTTTTAAATAATTAAAAGTTTATTTATAATTTATTAAAAAGTCTATTACTATATTATATAATTTATATTTAGTTAATTTAATAATGGAAATATTAAATTATTAAGATTTTAATATCCTTTTTATTATTATCTATTTTAAGATATTAATTAATTTATTTAATATTTTTTATATCTTTTTTTAAAGTTATAAAATTATTTTAACTTATATTTTTAATTTTAAAAAATATTTATAACTTATTATTAATTCTTTAAAATTATTATTATATATATATTATAATTAAGGATTTTTTTCTTATATAGTAGTTATTAATATATTAATAATATCTTTAAATTTTATTAAAAATTAGCTTTATAAAGTACTTAATTAAATAAACTTTTATAATATTAATTAGCCTAAATATTATTCTAAAAATTATATATTATTCTAGTTTTAATACTCTTAATTTTATAATATTTATTTATAATTTAAGTTACTAAAGAAAAGTAAATTTTAATTTTAAATTTTTATTATAACTTATAAAAGTTATTTTTATTAATAAAATTAATAAATATTTTTATTTATATTAGTATTTTTTTTAAAAAAAGCTTATTTTTTAAAATTAAGTTAAATGTAAATAAACTATAATATATTTTAATAATTAAAAGTTTTATTTTTAATATTTCTCCTTTACTTTTCTATAAATAAGTATACAATTTATAATAATTATATTATATATATTATAAAGCTAAGGAAGTAAGTATAAATAAAATAAGTTAATAAATTTTTAATATTTATTAACTTAGTTTAATAAATTTTTAATATTTATTAACTTAGTTTAATAAATTTTTAATATTTATTAACTTAGTTTAATAAATTTTTAATATTTATTGACTTAGTTTAATATTAATTATAAAAGTATATAAATAATAATAATATTTAATAATAATTAAAATTTTAAAATAAAGTGTTTTTTTATATATAGATATTTTAAAGATAATTTAAATAAATAATATTTATATTTTATAACTTGTTTTTTTATTCTTATTAATAAATACTTACCTATTTATTTTATATATATTATTTTAATATTATTCTATATTAAAATAAATTATTAGTTAATAATTATTTAGCTATATACTATTATAGTTTAAATATAAATATTAATTTAATATAATTTTATATATAACCTAATATAATTTAATAGTAAAGTAATTAATTTTTCTAAATTTTATTTTATTTATAAATAAGTATCTAGTTAAAAGCTTATAATATATTATTATAATAATATAAATTATAAATACTTAGATTATTTAAAGTAGTTTTTTAAAATTTTATAAAAATATTAAATTTTTATTAAAAATGTTTATTAAAAATTTTAATTAATAAATATTTAAATATAATATAGGTAATTTTTATATTTTAATAATTAAATTATGTAAAATAAAGTTATTCTTTATTTTATTAAATCTAAAAAAGTTAATATATTTAAAGCTTTATTTTTAATTACTTTTAGAATATTATATATTATAATAATATTTATAGTATATAATTCCCTATTCTTTTTCTTAAAATTATTTTTTAAATTATTATTAAACTAAAATTTAATAAGGTTTTCTAATTCCTTTAAAATATTATTTAACTTTATATAAGATAAGTTTTATTATTAATTAATATTTAAATTAATAATAAAATTAGGGGGTAAAGGAGAAGGAAATCTAATTAAATATATATAACCTAAATATTAGTAAATAGTATAATTTAAGAGGATAATAATAAAAAATACTAAATATTAATAGTTATTATATTAGCTATTTTTATATCTACTATATTTATAATTACCTTTAAATTTAAATTTATTTTAATTAATTTTATTATCTATTATTTATATTTTTAATTTTAATTTTTACTATTATTTAAGAACTTAGTTAATATTAATATAAACTTTAATATAACTAAATAAACTTTTAATTTTAATTTATTAAGATTTAAGAAAAATATAATATATTAATTTATTATTTTTTAATTTTAAACCTTAAGGTTACGCTGCGCAACGGGTCGGGTCGGGTTTTTTAGTACATTTTTCAAGATCTCTTATTTTCTTAATAACTTTTTTATTTATATAAATAATTTTAATATTAGGATATAGATTTAAAGCCCTATATTAAGGCTTTAATAATATACTTTTTATGCTAAATCAATCTAAATTAGTAGAGCTATTAGCGTATCAGGTTATTGGGTCGGGTCGGGTTCTTAGAAAATTCTTAACCCGACCTAATTTTAAGTCCTTATTTTTAAACACTAATAGCTCTACTAACCTAGATTAGTTTAGCGTAAAAATATATGTTTTTATAGCCCTTAAGTAGTGCTTTAAATTCATGCCTTAATATTAAAATTATTATAATAAATAAAAAAGTTATTAAGAAAAGAGTGTGAAAAAGTTAAAATACTAAGAAAAACCCGTTGCGCGGCGTACTTAAGGTAAATTAAAAGTTATATTTATATTATATTATTAATAAGCTTTAAAATAAATATTTTAATAAAATCTTTTTCTAAGTAAATATTAATAAAAAGTATTTATAAACTTAATTAATTTTATTTTAAAGTAGTCTTTTAATAATAAAAGCTTTAAAGAATTTTTAATAGTTAATTTTAATAAATTTTATATTTTAAAAGATAACTTTATTATAAATTTTATAGTATTTAAATTTAAATAATATTAATAAATTATCCTTATAATAAGTAAAAATAATTATAAGTAAATTATTATTAAAATTAAGTACTATTATTTTCTATTTATATATATTATTATTAAAGGCCTCTCTTATTAATATTATAAAATATTTTTTTAATTAATAATATTTAATTTATTCTTAAAGAACTTATTAATTAAAAAAAATATCTTTAATTAATAAGATAATAAGGTTAATAATAAAATCTATATATTTATTACTATTTAAATTATTTATATCTATTAAGCTTTAAAGTTATATTTATATTTATATATTTTATTATAGTTTAATTATTTAAAGTTTATTAAAATTAAAATTTATTTTTAAGAATTCTAAATTTAATTATTATTAATATTATTATAATTAAAAGATATTTAAATTATAGCTTTTTCTTCTTTTTTAAATATATTTATAATATAATATAAAATTAAATATAATAATAATAATAATAATAATAATAATAATAATAATAATAATAATAATAATAATAATAATAATAATAATAATAATAATAATAATAATAATAATAATAATAATAATAATAATAATATAAATAAAGATTATTTAAAAATAAAAGAAAAAATAATTAAATATTAATTAAATAATATAATTTTTAAAATATTATAATTAAATAAATATCAGCCTATTATTATCTAGTATATTTTAGTATTATAAAAGTATATAAAAATATATAAATCTAAAAAACTATATTTTTTAAATATAATATAATAGAAATAATCTTTAAAATATTTTACATATAATTATAAATTTATATATACCTTTTTATATATATAATTATTTAAAATAATTATATAAATTTAAAGTTACTTAAAAAATAAAAAATATTGTTAATATAAAAAAATTATATAATATATAAGTATTTATATTATATTAATATCTTTTATTATTATTAAACTCTTTTAAATATATATTTTAAATTAAATTAAATTAAATATTATTTAAAAGAGCTTTATAAAGATAAGAGTTATTAATAAATTAAATTATATAATAATAATAATAGAATTATAATATATTATAATTAATAAATTATATTAAATATTATAAAAAATACTTATTATTTATTTAATAATTAAGAAAGAATATTTACTTCTAAATATCTACTATTAATATTATTAGTAATTAATATAAATATATTTAAATTAAATAATATATCCTACCCTTTATAATATCCTTATTATATTATTAATATAAATAAGTCTTAATATAAAGAGATTAAATCTTTAAATATAATATTACTACCTTTACTTTTGTTTTAACAATAATTTATAGTTATATTAATTTATTTAAATTCTTAGATTTTATCTAGTTTTTAATATTATTAAAAAGGAGATAAAATATATAAAAAAGAAAATTATTATAATAATTTAAAAAATTTAGAAATTAAAATTTTAGGTAAGAATAAAAAAAAAGAGAATAAAATAAAAAAGATATTTTAATGTTTTATTAATACACTTCTTATTTATTATAATTTACCTAGTTAAATATATATTTACCTAGCCTAAAGTACTTAGTAGAATTTTAGAATATAGAAAATAAATGTCTTTTACTATAACTTTAAATCCTAATAATTAGTAGTAATAGCTATTAATTAGGCTTAATTATTATTATAATTATAAAAGGTAAGTAGAATAGGTAAAGATAACAGGCCTTAACTCTAGGCTAAAATTATTATATAAGATAAATATAAGAAAGAGATTTTTAAATAAGAGAGGACCTTTCCTTATATAGAGTATATAAGCGTTAGATAGTTAAATAAAATAAGATTTAAATATTAAATAATTAAAATAAAATAAACTTAGAAAATTTTAAAAATAAATTATTTAAAAAACTATAATAATACCCCCCCCTTAATATTTATATTTTTAAATAAATATTTATTCTTTACTATTCTTTATCCTCTAATTTAAATAAGTTATTATTTTTATTATTTAAGTTATTATTAAATCTATTTAGATTTTAAAATTTATTAAGATTTTTTTTAAAGGCAACTTAAATAATATATTTAAATTAAATTAGGTATTAAAAAAATAGGCTTTTAATATATTAATTATTTTTAAAATAAACTTAAAATATTTTTAAAAAGGGTTATTATATCCTTTATAAAATACCTTAAATTTTAAATATAAATAGTACACTCTAAAATTTAGAATAGTTATTATAAGCTAAATATTATACCTTTAAATATTAATAATTAAATATAATATTAAGAATATTTAGCTTAGAAAGGGGTTATTAGTTATAAAATATAATAAGTTAATATAAAATATATTACAATAGGACTAATTAAAGGGGAGCTTTAAATAATAAATATAAAAACTTATAATTTAAATAATTAGAAATAAGTTTTTAATTTATTTAAAAGCTTTTTTAAAGGCTATTAAATTTAAATTTTTTATATATTTAACTAAATAAAGTCCCTAATAATATATTTAGAGATAAATTAATAATATTTATTAATAAATTCTTCTTAATTTACTTAAATAAGATTTATTTATTTTTAGAAAACTTTATTAATCTAATTTATTTTTTTAGTAAATAGGTTAGTTTAAAAATAATTTTAAATTTTTTTATTATTAATAAGATTAACTTAATAAAATTTAGGCTTAAAATTTATATAGGGGTATTAGCTTAAATTAATAAAAAAAAAAGGATATATAAAGTTATTTTTAAAAAGTAGTTATTAACTATAAATTAAATAAAAAAAGTTATTTAGCTTAATTATTTTATAAAAAGTTAATAAAAACTTATAAATATTACTTTATAATTATATTAATATTTTTTATTTAATTATCTATTTTAAAATAAAAGGTTATTAATAAATTAACCTTTATATTTATATAAAAATAAAATTTATATTAAAAATAACTTTTAAACTAGATACCTCTATTAATAATAAGAAAAAAAGGTAGCTTATAATATTTCTAAATAAAATTATAGAAAGCTAAGATAATATCCCTAACTATAATAAAGTTTATAGAGATATACTCTACTACTTTAATAAAATAATTAGTAACTACTAGAATATTAGGATAAATCTATTTATAATAATTTATACTTTTAGGGAGGGCGATAATAAAATTTATTATTATATAAGATTAATAATAATCTAAGACTTTTAAAAAATTTAAAATATTATAATATTATTTCTTAAAAACCTTAATATAAGAATATAAGTAATAATTATATATAAAATTTTTAATATCTAGTAGAAGGCCTAGTTAATAATAATAATAATAATTTAGAATCTTATAAATCTTTACTCTTTTAAAATATTTAATACTATAAAAATTATAGCCTTCTTAAATTAGGTATAATTTAAATTTATTATTATCTAAAATAAAAAGATAGTCCTTATAATAAATATAATTTTTATAAGTTTTATACTTAATTAAAAAGAAACCCTTTATCTTCTAGTTTTTAAAAATAAATATAATAAGAATTTTTTAGGCTTATTTACTTTAGATATAAATAATATTAATAATATTATTTAAACTTAGAATTTTAGGCTTTTTATTAAATTTAAGACTAGTTTTAAAAATCTCAAACTCTTTTTATAATAATACTTTAATATTAATAAGAGTAAGAGATACTTAGGGGAGTTAATTATTAAAATTTCTAAATTTTAAAACTTTTTATTATTAACATTTTTATTATTTAAATTTTTTTTTTAAAAAGTCTTCTAATTATTAAATTAAAATATTAACTTATTTATTAAAGCCTTTAGGTTAATAAATAATCTTAAAATTAAATTAAAAATATTTTTTAATTAATAAGCTTATCTTTAATTTAAGAGCTTAGTAATTATAAAATATTCTAAATTCTTATAATTTCAAAGTACTATAATAAGTTTTTTAATATTTTTAAATTTTAAATACTAAATTTTAAAAATTTAAATAATAATAAGTAACTCCTTATTATAGATTTTATAATTATATTTTATAAAAAGTATTTTAATAAAGAAATAAATTATAAATTAGAGCTAATCCTTATTATTATATTAAAATATAATTCTAGTAGTAATATAGTTTAAGATATCTATCTCTACTATAATTTCTTTTTTAGAATTAAAATAAAATAGAATAAATATAAAGATAAAGGCCTTTTTAAAATTATTAAAATTATTTTAATAATCTAAGTCCTAATTAAAGATATAATCTTTTTTAATAAGTTAAATAAAAGGGTTAATAATAAAAGAAAATCCTTAAATAAAATATTAATAGAAGTTAGTAAAGCTTAAAAAACTTTAAATATCTTTAATATTTTTAGGGGATAATTAGTCTAGAATTATTAAAAGCTTTTTTAAATTTATTTAAATATTATTAATAATAATAATTAAATTTAGATACTTAACTTTAATAATTAAAAAAATATATTTATTAATATTAACTTAAAGGCTTATTTTTTATAATTAATCCAAAACTTTTTATATATACTCCTTATACTTAATCTTAGTATTATTATAAATTAAAATATTATTTATATAAGTAGTATAAAAAGTATTAAGGTGTTTATAAAATATATTATTAATATATTATTAGAAGGTTAAAGGGGTATTAACTAGCTTAAATAATATTATAAGGGATTTATAAAGCTTATAATAGGTTTAAAAAGTAGTTTTTTATTTTTTTTTTAAAATTATTTATATTTTATTAAAAGTAGTAATAATATTAAGTTTAATATAAAATTTAGTATAGTAAATCCTAATAAAAGTTTTTTAAATTAAAGATAATAAATATTAATTTTTTATAATAATAGTATTTAAGGCTTAATAGTTAATATATAAATATAGCTTTTTATTAAACTTATAAGTAAAAAGTATAAAAAAGATTATAAAAAAAAAGCTTAGCTTAATAAATCCTTTAATTAGATTTTTATTAAAGAATTTTTTAAAAATCTTAAATTTATTTTAAAATATATTATAAAGAGGATTAAAACCTAGCTCTTTATTTAATTAAAATTTAATTTTATAATTACTAGGTTAATTTAAAAGTAGTTTATTAATCTTATTTTAAAAAAAAATACTTAAAAAGTTATAGTATTTAAGGGGGAGGATTATAATAAGGTTAATATAAATTTTTAAGGCTAAGGCCTTTTTAATATCTTATATAATAATTATAAAGAATTATATATTAAATTATTTAATAATAAGGGAGAAGAGAGTAATATTAATAAATTAAACTTTAAATAAAAAAAGAGGTTTTTTAGATATAAAATTTAAACTAAAAATAATAAGGGTTTTAAATATAATTTTAGGCTTAATTTCTATTATAAAAAGCTTTTTTAGAAGAGATAGTAATTTTAAAATAATAAAATTTCCTTTAAAGTTTAAGTAAATAATAGCTTAATATCTTTCTAACTAAAAAAATTTAAGAATAACTAATTTATTAAGTAAATAAATTAAATAAAAAATAGTTAAAATAGTTAGGTATTTAGGTATAATAATTTAAATTTAGGTATACTAGGTTATAAGGCTAATTATAGTGAATTAGTTATTAAAGCTTTTTAACTATTAAAGGATTTTTAAATTATAATAAAGAAAGGAGTTAGTTTTTATATAAATTATATTAAAAAAGTTAATAATAGTATTAGTACTAGGTTATTAAAATTTTATTATCTTTATATTTAAAAATATATTTAAAAATAAGATAATTTTTAGAAATTCTTTTAAAAAAGGGTTTTTTATTAATTATAAAAGAATAAGCTAAAATTTAAATATATAAAAAGGGTTTTAATATATAATTAAATATAGGAATTAAGCTTTTCCTTAATTAAAAGGAATTAAAAAAATAAATATAAGATTAATAAAGTTAATTTAAGTATTATAAATAGTTTAAATATATTTCTTTTTTTTATAGTCTTAGGCTAGATAACCTAACTTATTATAATATAAATATAAAAATTTCTTAATATAATATTAATATTTTTTAATAATAAGAGGGTTTTTAAAGTTAATATAAGGGTAAAAGTTTATTATTAAGAGATTTATAACTATATTAAAATTAGTACTAAAGATATAAACCGCGGGTATATTACCTATAAAGGTAATAGTAGTAGTAGTTATAATAATATAAATAAATATATAGGCTAGCTTAACTAGGTAGTAATAAATATTTAAAAGTTAATATTTAATAATAAATTAGTTAAATATTAAGGTTTTAATATTTGTAGTTATTAAATAATTTTAAAGCTTATAATTTAAACTATTTTAAAAATAAAAGTATGAATTTATTTTATTATATCCTATCTCCTTAATCTAGTATTAAAAGTTTATAAGGTATTTAAAGAATAAATAGTTAGTTTATTTTAAATTAATAATTTTTTTTAGGTTATATTTTTTTAATTTAAATCCTTAAAACTAAGTTTAAGGACTTTAAGGAATTAGAAAATATTAAAGATTACTATAAGGTTAAAAGGGTTTTTAATTTAGAGTAAAATTTAATATATTACCCTTTTTTTAAGGTAAAAGAAGGTATATATAACCTTATTTTATTTTAAGGAGTAGTAGTTAATATTTATAAGGACTTTTATTAAAGTTTATATTTAAATTTTTTAAGCTTCTTATAATCTCTACTAAATTTTTCTAGGTTAATATATTTTATAGAATAATAAAGCTTAATAATAAAAATAAAGAAGGTAGTTTATAAGTACGCTGTGTAATAGGTTAGATTGGGTTTTTTTAGTATATTTTTAAGATCTCTTATTTTCTTAATAACTTTTTTATATATAGAAACGATTTTATCATTAAAATATAGATTTAAAGCCCTTTATTAGGGCTTTAAAATAATATACTTTTTATGCTAAACCAATCTAAGTTAGTAGAGCTATTAGCGTATTAAATTATTAGGTTAAGTTAAGTTCTTAGAAAATTCTTAACCTAACCTAATTTTAAGTCCTTATTTTTAAATACTAATAGCTTTATTAATCTAGATTAGTTTAGTATAAAAAATATAGAGTTTTATAGCTTTTAAATAGAGCTTTAAATTTATACTTTAATATTAAAATTATTATAATAGATAAAAAAGCTATTAAGAAAAGAGTGTAAAAAAGTTAAAATACTAAGAAAAACCTATTGTGCGGCGTATTTATAAGGCTTAAAAATTTATGAAAGCTATCTTAAAAACTTAATTATTTATTTTAAGGACTTAGTTATTAATCTTTAAAGTCTTAAAATTCTTTTTAATATTTTAATAATTTTTAATAATTTAATCTTAATTAGTTTAGAGAGCAATCACCCCTTAATAATATTATATTAGGGTGGTTAAGAAAGCTAAAATATTAATTTTATTTTAAATATAGGGTTTTTTTTTTATAAAAGACCCTTATAACTTCCTAAATAATAATAATAAAGTTAATATTAATAAGTTTTAAAATTAAACTTTAAAGGCCTTTAAAAATAGAAATTAAATATATAAATTTACCTATAATTTTAAGATTTTTAAGAATTAATATTAAGAAAATTTAATAATAATAAGATTATAATAATAATAACGTTAATTTTATATTAATAGCGTTTATAATATTATAATTATAAAGGGTAAGTAAAATAGATAAGGATAATAGGCCTTAACTTTAAATTAAAATTATTATATAAGATAAATATAAGAAAGAGATTTTTAGATAAGAGGGGACCTCTCCTTATATAGAGTATATAAGCGCTGGGTAGTTAAATAAAATAAGATTTAAACATTAAGTAACTAAAGTAAAGTAGACTTAGGAAATTTTGAAGGTAAGTTATCTAAAAACCATAATAATTATATTAAGTATTATAAGCTATTATTATATAGCTTATTAGATAATAGTCTCCTCTATTAAAACTATTATTTATTATTATTAAAGTCTTCTATTATACTATACCTTATATTTATAATAAATATTATTACTACCTTTTAATAATTAATAGTTTAAACTATTAAAATTTTAATATCTTCTAGATTTATAAGATTATAATTATAATTAAAAACTAGAATTTTATATCTATACCTATTTAAATTAATAGGGGTTTAAGTTTTAATATTATCTTATTTAATAAAAATAGAAGAAGTAATTTTTATATAATTATAATTAAAGAAATAATTTTTAGGAAAATTTCTCCTACTTTTATTAAAAGAAAATTTTAATTTTAATTTATCTTCTTCCTTTATTAACCTGTAGTTATTATTTTTTATTATTATAATATTATTATAAATACTTATTTTACTACTTTAAATTATCCCTTAAATAATTGAATTTTAATGAATTTTAAGTTATTATCTATACTAATATTCTAATATTATTAGACTTTAATAGAATATTTTTAGTTAGCCTAGATTATTAAATTATTTTTAAGCTTTCCCTTTATTATCTTATATTAAAATATTAATTTAATTACTTTAATAAAACTAATATATCTATTAAATAATATATTTTAGAGGAAACCTTTATCTTAATATTAAATATAGTAACTCTTTACATTTAGCTAGAAAACTATTAATCTCTTACTCCTTCTAAAAGCTTAGATAATTAGTTAGATTATTAATTTAACTAAGTATTCCTATAATATTACCTCTACTAGTATAGACTACCTTATTAGTTAAATTTTTAATTATTCCTTTTTTATATTTATAATTAAATAGTTCTTTAATAAAATAATTAATAAATTAAAAGATAATATAATTTATTAATAGTAACTAGAGGAAAAATTAAATGAAAATATTATATAAATATTTATACCTTATTAAAAATATTATTAATATAAATAATTAGTCCTTAAAGAATTTCTAGATAATATATTTAGCCCTTACTAATCTTATAGATTTATAATATTAATTTATTAAAATTTTAAAATATTTAATACTTAGTTAATTAATCTTAGTAATAGTTATAAGGATTTTATTATATATTAACTTAATATTATATATTTAATTTTTAAATTAGATATAAAGGAAACTATATAATTTAAAGGGAAGAAACTAGATTAACTAGAAAAAAATAATTAAAATTATTTCTTTTATAAACCTCTTAATAAGAAATATCTTTAATAGAGTAAGCTTTTTAAACTTTAATAATTCTCTTACTATAATTTTAAAGATTAAAATAAATCCTAATAACTTAAATAATCTTAAAGATAATTTATATTAATATTTATAAAATTATTTATCTTAGTTAAATTTAAAATACTATAATTAATAAAAAAATTTAGATTTATTATATTATTCTAATACCTTTATTAAAGATTTTAGTAAATATTATAATAATAAAAATAATTATTTCTATTTAGAGAAAATTAGATACTTTAATTTTTATTTTAAAGTCTTTAATAGTATCTCTATAGATAATATTATTAATATTAATAATAAAATCTTCTACTAAAATATATATTTCTTTATTAATATTTTTAAGAATATAACTAGTATAAAAAGCTTTAAACTAGTTTATTAAAATCTTAATAAATATCTATATAATAATACTTAAAATTAGTAAATTAATACTCTATTAAATATTAAATAAAAATATATTTACAAAGGGTATAGCTTAAAATATTAAGAGTATGTTTTATTTTATTATTTTAAATATATTTAATTTAATATACTTAAAATATTAAAAAAAGGATTATTATATTATTAATAATACTAGATAAAATTATAAGATAATATAATTTATTAATATTATAATTTATAATATAACAAATACTAGTATTATTATTATTTTAATATAACTTATCTTTATATAAAATAAAATTTACTTAAATTTATATAATTATATTTATTAGCTTTCTAAAAAAAACTATTATAATAAACTTTATTAATAAATTAAAGGATATAAAAAAAGTTTAATATAATAAGTATATCTATAAATATAAATTATTTTATATATTAACTAGTTAACTATAATATTAATAATAAAATAATAATAATTATGATTTTTTACTTTATTTATTTTTTAATTAATTTAGTTAATTTCCTACTATTAAATATAAAGTTATTAGATAACTATTTCTATTCTAATAATATTTATAATAATTTTAGTAGGGCTATATTTATAATAATTAGTAGTTATAAAATTAGTAAAATATATAATAGTAGTCTATACTATAACTATCTATTTAATAACTCCTATAGATTATAGTTAGTAATATAAGTTCTTTAAAATAAAAAAATAATTAAAATAATTAATTTATTAAATCTATTAATTACTATACTAGATAATAAAATAGTGATTAAAATAATAAATAAAGTTAATAAAATTATAATAATAATTATTTATCCTATTATGAAGCTTAAGATATTTATATTATTAATAAAAAAAAGAAGACTTTATAAATTAAAAAGTAATATAAAAATTATAATAACTTTACTATAAAAAAATAAGAAAATATTAAGGAAAATATAATTAATATAAATTATATTATACCTATTATAGATTATATGTATTATTATTATAAATAAATATTTCTCTCTAATAATAAGTTATATAAATATATATATATTTACTATAATAAGTTTTTAAGGGTATTAAAAATTTTTAAACTATTTAAAAATTTATTAAAGTCTTTTATAAAACCTTATATTTAGTTTATTAATATTATAAATAATATTATTTAGTTTACTACCCTAGCTAAGAATAATTCTAGCTATAGTTTTTATAATTAATATTATATAGAATTTTTTTTATAAATAATTTATAATAGTCTACTTTTTATTATTTATTATAATACTAGTTATATTATATCTTTTATTAATAAGACCTTCCTTTATAAATAATATCCTAATATTAAAATTTAAACTCTTAATAATACTATTAATATATATAGTATAGGTAATATAATATATTAATATAATACCTTTATTATTTTAAACTTTTATATTCTTAATAAAGAAAATTTTAATAAGATAGTATTTATTTAAATTTCTTAAAAAATTTATATAATAAATATATTTAAAACTAAAGTTTTTATAGATATAAATATTATTAAATTTAAAAAAATAAGTATTAATATTAATATAAAGCTTTTAATTATTAGAAGTTATAAAAATATTATAGTACCTATTATTATTATACTATAATTAAATAATAAGATTTAGAGATTTGTTTAATCTTATAATAAAATAATTATTTATTTATATACCTTTATATAGATTTTTATTAAAATTATTAAAAATTTTTTTTATAGAAAAAAACCTTAGCTTTTAACCTAAATATAATAATAATATAAATAGTTTGTATTAAGCTAATATTATTTATATTTATATTATTAGTTTTAATCTATTCTTTTTATAAATATAAAATAATAATAATAATCTTATCATTATATTTTAATATATTTATTTTAAAATAATAATTAAACATAAAAAAAAGGGTTATTATATTATTAATATTAAAGACTATAAGCTTACTAGTTAAAAGTTAAATATAGTAATTAAAATTAATAATATTATTAAAATAACTTATCTCCCTAATAATATTATTATTTGTAGTATATAAAGTTTTTTAAAGGTATTAATATTCTTTAAAATATATAATAATTTTCTAAAAATCTAATTAAAGATAATTAATATAATTAATATTTTTTTAAAAGTGTAATTATAAATTCCTTTAATAAAAGATTAATAATTTATAAAATTAATTATAAAGGTCTATCTACTTAGCTAAAAAAATTAAGACTTTATTAATAAAAAATTTGATAAATTATATAAATAAGGATAAATAGATTAGATTATATAACCTATACTATTTAATTTTCTAGTTTTTATTATATAGTATACTATTATATTAATAGAATTATATAGTATAAGGGTTATATAATAATAAATATTAAAGGGCTTAATATAATTATTTTAAAGAATTTATATCCTTTATCTTTATAAATAAATATTATTTTAGCTATTTAAGGCTACTATTATATATTTATAATTAACTATATAAGTTTTTTCTTCTAATAGCTTATTATTAAAAAAAAAAAATATAAATTTATAATTATTATATATAAAGGTTAAGAATACTTTAATATTATTATATTAAAGTTTTATAACTTATTACTATATATATAAAGAAGGATATATTTATTATTATATAAATTCTACTATTTCTATTATATTTCTATTAATAATATTATAGTATATTTTAATATTTTAAGGGAATATATTTAATATCTTACTATAATATTTAATAAATTTAAAGGTTTTAGTATTTAATTAAAACCTTTTAAAATATTTATTAAATATCTTTTTATTACTTTATTTAATTAATAAATTAAGTTATTATAGAGAAAAAGAAAATTAAAGCCTTATATAAATTATAATTCCCTTATAATTTTAGAAAGTTTAAATAGTATTTTAACTTTATTAACTAGCTATATATATATATCCTTTATTATATATAGATTACTATACTATTATAAATTTTAGAAATAAAAATATTTAAAGGCTTATTAAGAGCTAATTATATTTATAAATTATTTATTTAAAAGGAAATTTTCTTTTCTATTAATTTTAAATTAAAATCTTTTAAATTTATTTAAGAGTAATTTTTTAATCTTATCTTCCTATATTATTTTAATTTAAATAATTTATTATTCTTAAATATAAATGTTTTTAAAGAATATAAAATTAATATTATTATTTATTATATTTAATTTAAAAAGACTATAACTTTTTTAATATTAAATATTTAAGGAAAATAAAAATTTATAAAATTTTAAATTACTATTATTATTAGCTAAACCTCCTACTAAATATTAAAAAGATTATACATAATTATTATGTATATTTTTATACTAAAGTTTTTAAAAAATAATATTATAATACTTTAAAACTCTTAGAAATCTTAAATTATTATTAATTATATATAATAATAAACTTTATTATTATTCTCTTTAAAAGTATAAACTATTATAAATAGATTTATTTTAATATTTTAATAATTACTAACTACTTTATTAAGATAGTAAAGTATATTTTTATAAACTTTATTATTATTAAAAATATTATTTTAACTTTTTATAATTTTATTTAAAAATATTATAAATTATCTTTTTTTATTATAATTAATAAGAATATTTAATTTAAAAGTTATTTTTAATATAAGCTTTATTCTTATATAAATATAAAGACTAACTTATTAATAGTATTTTATTTTAAAATAAATAATTAAATAAAAAATATTAATGTAATTATAAAGTAATGTCTATAAGTCTTCATTAACTTTTTATAAAATAATTAAACTAAATAACTTCTCTTTATTTAATTAATAGTTAATAATTACTTTTTAGAGATAAATTTATATATCTCCTTTTTTATTAATTTAGGTTAATATTTTTATATAAATTTTAATTTTAAATCTTATTAAGTAGACTCTATTAATAGTAAAGAGATTTAAAATTATTTTTAAGTTAACTTATTTACTAAAAAAATAAAACTTATTTAAATAAATTAAAAAGAATTTATTAATAAATACTATTAACTAGTTTTTAAATATATTATTAGAGACTTTATTTAATTAAATATATAAAATTTCTAAATTTAATAGTTTATAAAGAAGCTTTTAAATAAATTTAAAAGCTTATTTTTTATTATTTAAAGCTTCCTTTTAACTAGTTTTATTATAATATATTTTATATTAATTTATTATACCTTATAATTAATAACCCTTTTTTAGACTAAATACTTTTAATATTATATTTAATTATTAATATTTAAGAATATAATATTTAATTTATAATAATTATTTTAAATTTTAAAGTTTACTATTTATATTTAAAATTTAAAATACTTTATAAAGGATATAATAATTCTTTTTAAGAATATTTTAAGCTTATTTTAAAAATAATTAATACATTAAAAGCCTATTTCTTTTAGTACCTAGCTTAATTTAAATATATTATTTAAACTATTTTTAAAAAAAATCCTAATAAATTTTAAAGTTTAAATAATTTTAATAATAACTTAAATAATAGAAATAATAGTTTATTTAAATTAAAGGATTAAAAATAATAAAAAATAAATATGTATTTAAAAGTATAAATATTAAAAAAAGGGTACTATTATAATTTTTAAATAATTTATTTTTAAAATTTATTAAATTTATTTTATTTTAATTATTTAGTATTTAAATCTTATTTTATTTAACTATTTAGCACTTATATATTTTATATAAGAAGAGATCCTCTTTTATTTAAAAATCTCTTCCTTATATTTATTTTATATAATAATTTTAGTTTAAAGTTAAGGTCTATTATCCTTATTTATTCTACTTACTCTTTATAACTATAATATTAATAGATTATAAAGGTAATTATATTTATTAAATATCTATTAATAATAAAATTTAATAAATTTATAAGGTTAAATAACTTTAAAAAAAAGTTAAAAATTTAAATTCTACTCAAAAAAAATTTATAATTATAATTTAATTTTATAATAGAATCCTTATACCCTTAATTTATATTAATAGATATTAATAATATAAATAAGCTATTAATTCAGTTTATATCTTTTATCTTAATTTAATTATTACTATTTATTATAAAGCCCCTAGTTTAATTATTAAAGCTTATTGTTAAGTTATTATTACTAGAATTATAATTACTATTCATTATTAATATAATTAATTTAAGTAGTAAAGTAAGTATATTTAAAACTATATTACTTTTATTATTATTTAACGATTATTTAAAATTAAAATAATAAAATCTCTTACTTAATCCTCTTTTATATTATATATATATTATTAATATAATTAGCTTAAAAGTTTATAAATTAAAAACTTATAAAAATATTATTAAAAATAATTTTAATATAAAGAAATAATAGAAAGTAATATAAAATAAATACTAACTTTTAATAAAAAAATAGAATATAAATATTAGTAATAAGTTATCCTTTTAACTTAAAAACTTTATAAAGTAAGTAAATATATATTTTTAAATAAGATCTTATAAATAAAATTACTTAGTATAAAACTTATTAAGTAGTAAAAAGCTTTAAATAATATAAAGGGATTAATTATAATAAGACCTTTATTTTAATAATTAAATTAATAAATTATAAGACTATTTTTACTATTACTATTATTAATAACTAAGATTTAGAATAAATAAATATTAAAATTACTTTTCTTTATAAGATAGTAAAAGAAAAAATTTATATTATATTCTATTAAGATTTTTTTTAAAAAAGGGGATTTATAAACTATTAAAAATATTTTATATTTAATATATAATTTTTATTAACTATATAAATAAGTTAAGTTTAAAATTTATAAATATAGATTATAATATTTTCTATTATAATATAAGGACCCTTATTACCTTATATATAAATAATATTCTTATTATTAATCTTTTTAAAATTAAAATTTAATAGATAAAAAACCTTTTTAATAAATATTTTTATATAATTAATTTAAGTTTTTATAATTACTATTTAAATATAATAATTACTTAAGATTATTAAAATTATATTATTTACTTAAGTTAAAATTTTTATATTAAATACTTCTTTAAATAATATAATATATAGAATTATAATTTAATATTTATATTTATAAAGAGAGATTATAAAATACTTAGCTGAATATTATATATAATATATTTATTGTTTTCTATTTTTTATTTAATTTAAATAAAACTTATATAAAAGTAGTAAAATAAATTTTTTAATATTTTTAAGTTATTATTTATTAGTAGTTTATTTATTAAAGTATTTTAAATAATTTAATAAATTATATTAATTTAAATTAAATAAGGGAGTAAATAATTTATTAAATAATTATTTAATATATCTTTTATATAAGAAGTACTATTATTAATTAATAATTAAAATAATAATTAATTATAACTATTATAGGTATATATATATATTAATATAAGATTAAGTATATATTATAAATTCTAGAATATAATTAATTTTTAAGGAGAAAGAAAAGAAAATATACCCCTATTCTATTTAAATATTAAATAAGTAGATATTATTTAAAAGCTCCTATATAATAGTAATTTATTTATATATAAATTGTATATAAGCTAAATAATACTTAGCACTACTATTACGCTATATAATAATTACCTTCTCTTTTCAATAATTTCGCCCTTAAAATCTATATATCTACTTATTTATAGGTATTTATAATATCTTTTAAAAAATTTATTAAAAATTTCTAAATTCCTATAAGAATATAAGAAAAAGAGCTCTCCTATTTATAATTTAATTAATAGCCTATATATAGCTATATAAACATGTAGATTTATATAATATAATATAATTATTATATATATTTACTATATTATAAGATATAAGATAAGGTACTTAGTAATTATTATAAATATTAATAAATTCTTATTAATAATAACCTTACTTTTTCTAATTCCTATTTTTATTTTCCTTATAATATATTTATATATACATTACTTTTTTACTATAATAGTTATATCTTATTATTTATTATTTTTTATAGTTATAAAAAATAATAAAATCTTTTTAATTATAGAAGATAATAATAATAAAGATATCTTTAATTTTAATTTATTTATTTATATAAATTTTAATACTTACTTTTAATAATATAATATAAGATTAAAATGTAATCCTTATTTATATATTATATTTAATAAAGTTTTTAATAAATATTTAAAATATATTTATATAAAAATAAAAAGAATAAAAAAAAATTATTATTTTTTAATTTATTCTATTATTTTAAAATATATATTTTTATTATTTACTAGATATTCCTACCCTTATTAATATTTTATCTTAACGGCTTTATTTATTTTAACTTTAGTTAATTATATATTTATACTTTTTAAATATAGTATACTTATAAATTTATTATATATTAATTTAATAATATATTCTTCTAAAGTTTTAATAGATAATAAGGTTAATAGTAATTATATTTTATTATATAAAAAATACTCTTTCTACTTATATTTATCTCCTTAAATATAAGAATATTTTACTTTAATATCTTATATAGTTTTTATTTCTAGCTTAATAATTAGTTTTTATTATTTAACAGTTAATTACCTTTATTATTATTAAGGTTTAAGGATTTAATCCTTATAAAAATATTAATTCTACTTAATTAAAGGTATATTAAATTTCTATATATAAGTAGTATATAATTATTTCTAAGATATTTAAAGTACTTATAATCTATAAATAATATATAATTAAATACTAGGAAATTTAAGAACTAGTTATAAACTCTATTTTTAATTATTAAATTTATATTTCTACTCTTAATATTTTTATATTAATCATTAATTATTTTAAATTATATATTAAAAATTTTTTAGATTAAGGTAAGATTTTTATAATATTTTATAATATTTTATTAATTTAAACTTATAATATCTTTAAATATTAATTATTAATAAAGTATATAAATCTTATATACTTTATATTCCTAATTTTTATAGGTATTATATTTATTTTTTAAAATTTAATAAAAAACATGTCTATAAAATAGTTTATATACTAATTATATATAATATACTAATATTTAATTAAGTAAAGGTAGGTCTTTTATAAAACCCTTTTAAAATTATTATAACTTTAAAATATATAATAAATATATTAATAAAAAATATTCCTATTATTTAATATATTTTATATTCTATACTTTAGCTCTACTAATATTATTAGATTCCTTATATATATATCCTTTTTATAAATTAAGTTCTCTATTATTTTATAAAATATAAAAAAGTAATTAATATAAATAATAAAAAATAAGCTATATATTATTAAGTTAATTTAGTTTATTTATATTTTAAATTCTATACTAAATTAACTATAATAATATATATAGAAGAGTATTTAAAGTTAGTTAAAAAATTTAAAAATAATAATTTATAAAATTTAATTATTTAAGAATTTAAATAAATAAATAATATTATTATTTTAGTACTTAATATCCTTAAGTCTATAATATATCTACTTTTTCTATACTTTTTATATATATTTTTATTAATTAATTTTTAAATAAAAATACCTTTTAATCTTAATATTCTATAAGATTAATTTAATACTTTTTTAAATTATAGTAAAGGTTTTATAATTTTTAATAACTTAGTTAATCCTTTTATATTATTAATTTTTAATACTACCCTATCTTTTAAAAAGTGTAAATATATTATATTAATAAAGTTTATTTTAATAATAAAACTTAATCCTACTTTTTATAATAAGTTTAACATACTTTTAAAATATATATACTTTATAATATAAATTATTATTTCTAAATTTTAAGCTATATCTATAAAAGTTAAAAAAATTATTTTTAATATTATTAAAAAGAAGAAATAAAAATTTAATATAATAAAAAAAGTAGTAGCTATATATAAAGTAAATATAAAGGTACTTAGTATTTAAAGAAAAATAAAATCTATTAAAAATAAAAACGCTAGTAAAAAAGTAATTTTGTAATTAAAATTAAAATAAAGACTTTAACTGGGGTTATTACTAAAATAATTATAAAAAAAAATTCTATTTTTAATAGTTTTATATCTTTTATTAAAAAAGAGAAAAAGAAATCTAAAAAGAAATAAAATACTAATATTATATTTTATATATAATAATTTATTCTTTTCTTTTTTCTATATTTAATAAATATCTCTAAATAAAAAAATTATCTTATATACTCTTTATTAAACTATTAATTTAATTTATTAACTAAATTTTATAATTAACTTTATATAAGAATTACTTAATAATATTAAGCTCTCCTTTTATATTTATATTATTTATTATAAATATTTACTATTCTTTTTAACTTTTTTATACTATCTTTATATATTTATTAATTATATTCTAAAAATTAATCTTTTTATTTTATTTTATAAAAATATTATCCCTTTTCCTTAATTTTATTTAAGATTTTTTTTACTTTATATTCTAAATTATTATCTATAAATTCTAGTAGAAGGTATTTTAATATTTTATTACTAACTTTTTTATATTTATATAATTCTAATAAAAATATATAAAAAATAGAATAGATTCTATAAATAGTAGGTAATATAAAATAATAGACTTAATTTTTTATTAATTCCTTTATTTTAAAAGGTTTAATATATTTATATAAAAGCTTCTAATTTAGTTACCTTTATTTAAGATTTTTTAATAATAATATTATTAAATTACCCTTATTAAATATAATTAGTTTATATATTTTATTATAATATTTAGTAGATAATTTTATTATATCTTATTAATATATCTTTAACTTTTTATAAAGTTTATATAATTTTTTAACTCTTTTTTTTATAATAAATATCCTTTCTCTTATAATATTATCTTTAATATTTATTAAGATTTTAGGATTATAATTATATATTATTTTAAAAGGATTACAGTTTATTATAACTTACTTAACCTAATAATATATAAATTTAATTAGAAGTAAGAGTCCTACCTAATTACTCTATAAATATACTAATTATAAATTAATATCCCTTTTAAATAAAAGAATTAGAAATATTATAAGTATATATATATATTAATATAAAATTAAATATATATTATAGATTTGAAAATATAACTAATTTTTAAAGAGAAAAAAAAGGAAATATACCCCTATCCTATCTAAATATTAGATAAGTGAATATCGCTTGAAGGCCCCTATATAATAGTAATATATTCACATGTAAATTACATGCGAGCCATATAATACTTGGTACCACTATCGCGTTATATAATAATAACCCTCTTTATTTATAAGACTAAATATATAAGTAAAATATAAATAATTAAGAAAATTATTTAATTTAATATCTTTAATAAATAAATTAAGTATAATAAATCTTTTAAATTTATAGTTATTTATAGAAATAATTAAAAAATTATTACTTTAATTAAGAATCTATAATTTTATAATTAAATAAAATACATTAATATTATTTACTACTTTATATAAGAAAAGGTTTTAAATAATTTAATAAATTTAAAATATATTCTTATTAAAAATTAAGTTATATATAATCTTACTAAAACTTTGTTATATAAAAAATTTTGAAAATTATAAAAAAATTTTAAGTTTAAAGAGTTATTAATTTAAAAACTAAAATAAAAAAAGTAGTTAATCTAATAGAAATATATATAGTAGGAGTTTATACTTATTTTTAAAGCTTATTTTTTTATTTTTTTATTTTTTATTTATTTTTAATAAGAATTTATTTATATTCTTTATTTAATATTAAACTTTTATATTAATTAAATACTTTATATTTTAAATATTTTAATAAGTAATTAAATAGCCCTTATTATAGAAATATATATATTAATATAAAATTAGGTATATATTATAGATTTTAAAATATAATTAATTCTTAAGAAAAAAGAAAAGGAAATATACTTTTATTTTATCTTAATATTAAATAAGTAAATATTACTTAAAGGACCCTATATAATAATAATATATTTATATATATATTATATATAAGTTATATAATACTTAATATTACTATTATATTATATAATAAATCTTTTTTTTCTAATAATTTTACTCTTAAAATCTATATATTTATATATTTATAATTTAATTAATTATCTATATATAACTATATAAATATATAAATTTATATAATATAATATAGTTACTATATATATTTATTATATTATAAAGTATAAGATAAAGTACTTAGTAATTATTATAAATATTAATAAACTCTTATTAATAATAATTTTATTTTTTTAACTCTTACTTTTATTTTCTTTATAATATATTTATATATATATATTACTTTTTTATTATAAGGGTTTTATTTTATAATTTATTATCTCTCTTAATTATAAAAGGCTTTATAAATAAGGATAATATCTTTAATTTTAATTAACTCAATTATATAAATCTTAATACTTACTTTTAATAGTATAATATAAGGTTAAAATTTAATTCTTACATATATTTAGTATTTAATAAGGCTTTTAATAAATATTTAAAATATACTTATATTAAAATAAAATAAAGTTATTAACCTTTAGTTTATTTTATTATCTTAAAATATATATCTTTATTACTTATTAGATATCTTTACTACTAATAATATTTTATTTTAATAACTTTATTTGTTTTAATCTTAATTTATTATATATTTATATTTTTTAAATATATAATATATATAAATATACTATATATTAATTTAATAATATACTTTTTAAGGTTTTTATAGATAATAAAATTAATAGTAATTATATTTTATTATATAAAAATACCCTTTCTATTTATATTTATTTTTTTAAATATAAAAATACTTTATTTTAATATTCTATATAACTTTTATTTTTAGTTTAATATTTAATATTTATTATTTTAAAGTTAATTATCTTTATTATTAATAAGGTTTAAAGATTTAATTTTTATAAAAATGTTAATTCCTTTTAATTAAAAATATATTAAATTTCTATATATAAATAGTATATAGCTACTTTTAAAATATTTAAAGTATTTATAATTTTTAATAATATATAATTAATTATTATAAAGTTTAAGAGTTAGTTATAAGTTTTATTTTTAATTACTAAATTTATAATCTTATTTCTAATACTTTTATATTATTATTAATTACTTTAAATTATATATTAAAACTCTTTTAAATTAAAATAAGATTTTTGTAATATTTTATAATATTATATTAACTTAAATTTATAATACTCTTAAATATTAATTATTAATTGAATATATAAATTCTATATACTTTATATCTTTAATTTTTATAGATATTATATTTATCTTTTAAAATTTAAAAAAGAATATATTTATAAAATAGCTTATATACTAATTATATATAATATATTAATATTTAGTTAAATAAAGATAAGTTCTTTATAAAACCCTTTTAAAATTATTATAATTTTAAATTATATAATAAATATATTAATAAAAGATACTTCTATTACTTAATATATTTTATATTCTATATTTTAATTTTATTAATATTATTGAATTCTTTATATATATATTCCTTTTATAAATTAAGTTTTTTATTATTTTATAAAATATAAAAAAATAATTAATATAGATAATAAAGAGTAAGTAATATATTATTAAACTAATTTAATTTATTTATATTTTAAGTTTTATATTAAATTAACTATAATAATATATATAAAAAGATATTTTAAATTAATTAAAAGGCTTAAAAATAATAATTTATAAAATTTAATTATTTAAGAATTTAAATAAATAAATAAGACTATTATTTTAATACTTAGTATCTTTAAATTTATAGTATACCTACTTTTTCTATATTTTTTATATATATTTTTATTAATTAATTTCTAGATAAAAATAATATTTATTCCAGAGAGGATCGACCCCTCCAGAGGGTAGGAACTACTGTTCTGCTTGTATCCCATCAAGGAGGAGGCGAAGCGAAGGCGAAACGAATAGGATACAGGGTTCTATCTGGAGGTTGGAGGCCTAGCCTTCCTCTCGTCCTCCGAGTTGATTTACCGCAATGGTAGCTGGGCAGAATCACTGTCTCCTGCATTCTGATTCCCGGAACCTGTCTTACTCCATCGCTGCAACCATGTAGCTAAGAACATCCTCACATAACCAGCATCGATTATGTTCGGCGCGGACCTCAAGGCTGCACTGTCCCTTTGCGCTGCCGTGGACTCGAAGGTCATATCTTTACCCTCGAACCCCTCTCTAATCCCATAACTCTTCTCGAAGTACTCGATTAGCTTCACCGCTGGGTTACGCATCTCGTCACCTTGCGCAGCGCTCTTCCGCAGCATTTGAAGCCAATGGTTGAACGATACGGGCCTGAACTCAAGACCGCCTGCATGAAGCTCATCGAGGAGATCTTCCCATGAGAATGTATATGGGTTAACTATATTGTAAAAGATGGAAAGGTCTCTTGTATCGGAGCTGAGGGGGATATTTGACGTGTTGTCTGTTCTGGAAAGCTCGAGTATTACAGTTGCCAGTATGTCAACTGGAAGCCAAGAGCAGCGCTGCGACTATATCAGTAACCCGTTGAGAAAGTGCAAATAATGCATTAAAGAGAAAGCATACTTCTCGCAAAGTGGGTAAGGCCTTTAGCGTCAGAGCTGATCGGACTATCGATGGTATAAATTCTTTGTCATTCCACACTCCTTTCGCTGTGTCTCCAACAACTTGCCCAATACGTAGTACGTAGCTCCGAGCGCCAGCACGAGCCGCATTACAAATAATATGCTCACCCACTAATTTTGAGCGCGCGTAGCCCATCTGCGAAGCGTGAGTGAAGTCCGCAATCGGCGCCTCGGGAACGGAGGCTGAAGGTGACATGTTCAGGGCGGTGGAGATAGAGGAACAAAAAAGCATTCGAGCTGGCTTAGACCAGTGGACGGAGAGGCAAAACTGTAGTAGATTATAAAGCCCTGCGATATGAACCTCGAAGCTCTGCAGATGAATGTTGAAGTTGACAGGCCAAGCGATATGAATAACCAAAGAAACCTCGTCTCTCATCTTTGCCAGAACTGATGCGTCAAGGCTAAAGCCCGGGTGGCTCAGGTCACTTGTAAGTGCGATTATCTTGGCTTTGCTGGCTTCTGGAAGTTCTAGATGTCGCTCCTTCAAAGAGTCGAGAACTCGCTGCAGAGGCTCTGCCCCTCGGATCAGACAGTATATTTTCTCTATCTTACTATCGGCTGTCAACTGTGCCAGAGTGTGGGCCCCAATCGAGCCAGTGGCTCCCGTGATTATCTGTGTCCACATCAGATAGATTTTTGACATCGAAGAAAGACGTTCATACCACAGCTTGGCCTTCGGGCTTCAACAAGTCACCGTTGGTACCGTCAATTAGATATTGATGCTGCTGGAATTCGGAGTACTTGCCAATTAGCCGTCTCATTAGCGAAGACTCGTCCCCTTGCTGGAGCTCTTCTCCCTCGCGCAGTGCAACTAGGTATCGAGCTAGCTCTTTTGCGTTTCCTTTCTCATAGATGACGTTTGGACTCATTTTCTTTCCATCCAAGTCAACGCTCTTCTCAATTATACGTCTCATCTGGATCGCCTTCAGGCTGTCTATCCCAGCAGTGAAGAAATCCGTCTCGGGAGATTCTAGTGGAACTCCAATTATATCCCTGAAGGATTTCATCACATAGTTCTCAAGAGCTGGAACGTCTAATTTTAAGCCTCCTTCATTGCTCTCAACCTTGGCGTATAATTCCTTGATCTGATCTTCAAATTTAGCGTATACTTGGGCGCGGATAATGCTTCCCTTGTCCGTCTGTGGGTACTCGATGTTGGAAGGTATCGGTCTGATCATTTCTCTAGTAATTTGAGAGAAAGCTTCGGCACGCGAATTGGCGTCTGTAACAGAGGACCAAATAGCCTCGATATAAGCCTCATCAGACATGTGGTCAGCTATGCTTGCACGGAAGACGAGAAGGCCTGGTATGGGTTGATCGACGCCAATCACAGTAGCTTCTCGGACGAGTTCGTCTTCTCGTATACGCCCTTCAATTGGCAGCGGCAGGACTTTCTCGCCATTTATCAAAGTAACACGATCATCAATGCGGGTAACATATTTCCAGATATCTGGGACGCTTGGGTGTGGAGTGAAGACGTCCTTGGAGTGCCATGAACCTGGCGCGGGAACGTCCGAGTTTGAGGCAGACAATGCCGGATGACCTTTCAGGTATACACACTCATACAAATCATCTCCCAGTGGATTCATATATATGTATCTCCTAAGGTAAGCGTATATGCGGATGTAGTTCCAAGTATCGTCGCCGTTTTCTCTTCGCATGGTATCACCAGCAAGACCGGCCTCAGTACTGGGTTGCAATTAGCCTCTACGGCAAGGCCAGTAAGAGATGGCACCTACGTTCCAAAAACAACACCTAGGCTGACACCTTCTTTGACTAGCCGATCCCCCAATTCATCTGGTGTCCGGGAGCCCGCGGCAGTCACAACTTTGCAAGCTTTTAGTGCGTCAACACCCTGTTGCTTCTCGGCCAAAAGCCCCAACGCGTATGGTACTATGTGCACGGCTCCCGGCCGTACTGCTTCAAGAACGGCAATGAGATTATCGGCAGTGAGTGGCAAAGACGTGTTGTACAGATATGCCGTTTTCCGCATCCACATGGCTTGAAGAGAGGTTGAGATGCCGTACAGATGATACCATGGGAGAGTATTAAAATTATGCAGGCCCGATCCTTGAGTGGGATGGGTCAAGAGCGCTTTGTGGCTTAGCATCACAGGCTTCGGTAGCCCTGTCGATCCTGAAGAATGTATGATCAAGGCAATGGTTTTGTTCTCCTCCTGTCTGTTATACTCGCGAATAAAAGGGGGTTCGTCAGAAGATGGCCTGTCATAGTCGCTGCGGGAGGGCAATCTTAGTGACTGGACGGACCAGTCCTCATTGACCTTGTGCAACTTGAAGTCTATTTGTGCCGACTGGCCCTGAACAATTGTGACGCAGTTGGTTTTCTGAAGCAGATTGGTTATTGCCGTTGGTGTGATTCGAAGGGAAAGGCAAAAGACCGTGTATCCGAGTCTACTGAGGGCGAAAAATGATACTATAAAGTCCAAATTTGAGGGAGCCAGAAGGGCCACCGTCTTCCGCCCATTCTATAGTCATGCATCAGCCCGGTTTTTCCTTTGGCAAGACAAGGTCAGGCGAATTATGGGTTCACGTACTGGTTTGAAGCCAAGTGAGATGAAATGTTTGACTGCGGTGTCGATGAATTGATCCAGCTGTTTTCCCGTAAAGAGCTCATAGTCATCCACGCTATACTCAGATCTCGGATAACCTAATATGGGCACTGGTGGGTCATCGGCCGCGCGGTGACGGATAACGTCGTCCAACACCTTCAACTCGCCAAAGGTGTCATACAGAAGCTGGACATGTTCTTGAGATAGGTGCGACATGACGAGAGGTCAACACGGTTTTGAGGGACACGAATCGATTGTCTTTAGCATCGGAGAGCATTATCCAAAGCTCGAGCTTCTTCACAGACCTTCTATGAGCAGACACGATTTTCTAGAACCATGGCGTTCGCAGGAGATTTTCTGCAGATTGTCTTAGCTACCGGAGTTGTGCTGTCGCCTTTTCCCCTCTTTGCGGTAATACAGACTACGGTTTTCCCTATCATACTACTATCAACTCCGAAGTCCTTTTCGTTAGCCGAGAGTAAGCAACGGTGTTACGCCCGATGCAGTAGGACGGCTATCCCTGTTCTTCTGCTACTACGAACTCCTGCTTGGCTTTTTAACGCCCCGATGCAGTAAGACGGCTATCCCCTGTCTCCTGCTACTCCTTTCGACACTAGTGTGGCGCCCACATCTTAGCTAAGCAGTCCTTGCCTCGTAGGTCCCGCACCGCACTGCAAAATGAGGCAGTGTTGCACCGATCGAATAGAGTCCTCCGGCGATGGCTGCACTCGCGCTTCTCCCGTCTTCATCAAGGGAAGAAGGGGCTACTCCATTCCCACTTATTCTGCCGTCCGTCATCGCCTAAGCTTACCCCCGGTGGACTGGTACTTTGGAAAGATGCGATGGTGGGGACGTCAGGAGTAGGCATTTGCCGTAGTACGGAGGCTAGTACCCTTTGTCTCCCTCCAGGAGCGTCACTGTTTACCTGCGCTCTCTAGATCAAGCAAACTAGTTAACGCTTTAGCGGGGTTGAGGTGGTACTGTTGCGAGGTAATTGGAAATGTTTGTCATTCAAAGTCGAATCTAGCATTATATGGCAAAGCCCTAGATCAATTTTGCTCCAACCGTCAGGGATATTGCGAGCAGCGCTCTCTGTTCTATGAAAAGACGTCATGTTTGACTACGTTTCTGAAGTGGTGGTGTGTCCATTACCAGTCCTCCCATCAAAGACTCCGCAACTCTTGTCCCGTGCACTTCCGCATTTCCAATGGCTTGTCTTATCTGCTTATCCTCCTGCAAAGTTAATGTGACATTATTTGCGCCCATATTCTCCTCTAGGTATTTGATCTTCTTGGTGCCTGGAATGGGGAAGATGTCATCCCCTTGATTCATCAGCCACGCCAGCGAGAGCTGACCTGGGGTGCACTTCTTTTTGTCAGCAATATGTTTCAGCGTGTCTACAAGCTGAAGATTTTTTGGGAAATTCTCCTTCGAGAACCGGGGTATCGACCTGCGAAAGTCGTTTGCGTCGAAATCGTCGATTGATTTGTACTGGCCTGTCAGCATCCCCCTGCCGAGGGGCGAATACGCAACTGTGGCGATTCCTAGCTCGCGGCAGGTCTGCAAAAGGCCAGGCTCGGGCTTTTCAATGTCCATCGAGAACGGGCTATACTCGATCTGATACGCGTGAATCTGGTGGATCTTGCACGCGCGCCGTAGCGTATCGGGCCCACACTCGCTTAACCCTAAATATTTGACTTTGCCAGAGCTGAGCGGATTGGTTAGCCTGGTGAACCGGGCATATGGTGGTGCAAGACCTACTCGACGTATTCCTTCATTGTGGCGACAATCTCCTCGACAGGCGTTCTGCCGCTGAAGCGATGACTGGGAAAGGCGTTAATTCTTGTTTTTTGCACGAGCAAGAGTGTGCTACCAACCAATACAGGAGATCGATGTACTCGGTTTGAAGCCTTTGTAGGCTCTTGGCAATCGCGGAGTGAATATACTCACGATCATTCCTGATCTGGCGACCCCCTTGGGGCGTCACATGGTTTCCAAACTTTGTAGCTAGGAAGATCTGTCGAGTAGTAAGCGAGGCATGCCTTGTGCGAATGGGAACCGGCCTGACCTCCCTCCGCTTCCCAGTCCGTTGGAACCATGTCCCAATCAGCTCTTCGCTGTCGCCGTAGAGGGCGGCAGAGTCCCAATGCAAACACCCAAGCTCATAGACGCGATCGAGAAGCTTGAAGCGCTCTTCATCCGGCGTGGGTACTCCGTAGAATGCTTATGCAGTAGGTGAGATGTGAGCTTTGCCGGATATCTACGAGGTTAGATGTGCGGTAACTTACAGCTCAAGCCCATCATGCCGAAGCCAAGGGTTGGGACTTGTGGGCCATTCCTGCCTAGAGCCTTGGTAGTAGGGAGCTTGGTAGACATTTTTTTCTTTTCTTTTTTTCTTTTTCGAGATATATTTCGCAGTGAGCGAACCTCGGGCTGGAGATTTGGGGGACAAGAATAAATTGAATTGTACTTTATGTAAAAGGAAGGAAGAGAATAAGATGGATTGAAATGTAACGTAGTATGTTGTGTATACTGTGTATGCTGTATTGGTGGGGGAAGAGAAAATCAAACAACGGAGGTCAGGTCCTGCCGGGCTAACGTAAGGTACCTAAGTATTCTCTGATCAAATTTACTGACTTGTCACGGAGTGCATAACATAAATGTATAATAGTATTTGGTTCAAAGTCCGCACTCTCCTTTCAGTCAAGTATTGTCAAATCTTTGCTGCAGTCAGACGGCTTTCATATGTAGTACTGCGTTAGACCGAAACTCAATTGTTCCAAGGGGACAGGCCCCCAAGAAGCGACCGCGTTGGAGTTGATAGCTGAACTGGTTGTCAAAGTAGCGATGAGGGGGAAGTTCCGCGTCCGGGTACCGGGCTCAGGTGCTCGTATCTTACTTCTACGTCTTTGTCGCTTAGAGAGGTAGAAGGATTGACCCCCCAACCGGCAAAACTCCCCGACCGGACAGCCCTATAAGGCTGAACGAGAAAAAGCAGTTTCTTGGCATTATCTTCGCTCAGCCCTATAGGGCTGTCCGGCCAGGATAGAATTTCAAGAAGGAAAGGATCTGAGTTGGATTCCATCTAACCATCGAGAATTGAATGCGTCACTAACATCTATCTGTTACAAGTCGATTCTCGGTCTTTATGATACCATGCTAATGCTGCTCAGTTTGCCAACTTGAGAAAGTTGGAGGGTTTCCACTTGACCAAAGTGACTCCGTCGTAGACTGGTAGTAGGATGCTATCGATTCTAGGGTCCTTCTCAACGAAAGTGTTGAACCTTCTTAATGCTTTACCACACTCCGTCCAGTAAGGTCTAACCTTGTCCGGAAGCTGGGGGTTGGCGTCCGTAGAAATCGTCATTCCACGGGCAAAGACTATCATACATGTTAGAATGATACTGGAGACTAACGGTGAGAGCCACTCACCGTTATCACACATGATGAATCCAGTGGGAGACAACAGCTTCTGATCAAGAATCAACTTCACATAGGCCTCGTAGCCGTCCTTATTGGCGTCTACGAAGATGATGTCGAATTCGCCCGTCAGCTTCTTGATCGACTCTTCGGCGGGCCCTTCGATAAGTGTAACTCTGTCGTTGAGCTTATATTTGTCGAAGGTCCTCCGCGAAGCTGCAATCATCTTGGGGTCAAGCTCCAAGGTGATAATCTCAGCCTTTGTGGACACCGTGCTCTCGTACCACGCTAGCGCACTGTAACCAGTGTAGCAGCCAATTTCAAGGACTGATATCGTTAGCCTCGGATTGAAAACGACGCCAATTAAATCTCATATACTTCTCTTGGCCCGCTGGTGCTCGGCCAGGAACTTCATCGTGGCCCCTTGAAGGGGAGAGGACATTTTGTCCGCATCCTCGAATTGATTGCATGTCCAGTCCCAGAGTTCTTTCATGTTGCCGGACACATCATTCGAATGGTTGGTGCAATATTCCGTGACGGTTGCAGCCATCTCGGGCTGGAATTAAGGAACACATCAACAGTTGTGGTAAGCAGAGGGTGAGAATATCTACCGTGAAGGGCAAGACGCTCGACAACATCTTCGTGGCTGAAAGGCTATTGAGAAGTTGAATACAGGTAAATTAGTCTATTTCAAAGTGCTGACTTGATAAGGATAGTGATGGAAACTCCTAAAGACTGGACGAGGAGTTTTTATAATGGTATACCATTATCTCAGAGTGCTAGCTTCCTACTCTCCGAATTTTTTGATCGTAATGATGTTACTTGAAACTTGATTCCTGTCATAACCATATTGATCTGCATATCGGCAGTGGTCCCTTCCTGCAGTGTGTTTTGGTCATCCGTTATAAGGGACCGGAGTTGAAACAATCTGCAGAGAACGACGAATAGAAGATGATATCTGCTCCGGAGATTAGCATTAGACATCTCTTAGAGGCTAGGAAGATGCACTGCCATATCATAGCTTTTGCATCTTCCGCCTTGTTGAATTCGAAATAGAAAGGTCGACGCTTTGATGCAGTCAGCCAGCGACATTAGCAATATTAGCCCTAGTACTACAACATAGTCCCCATCATTCTACTAGTGCTGCTACCCGTAGTAGACCTAAGTAGGTATATTTTCCACAATATCTTACCTGACCACAACGTCAAGCCTTTCGATGCTGCACGTCAGATTTTGCTCATCCTTCCGGTGAAGAGTATTTATCATGCGGCAGTGATCCACAAGGAGACATTCCATCAATCGGAACCACACCTGTAAGCACAGATCACGGAGGCGGAGTGAGGTGCATCCACCCTTGTCATGAAAATTTCCTAATGAGGTGGAAATTCCTCCGGAGTCCAAGAGCGACAAGGCATAGAGCATCCCAAGGGTGGGTGACAAAAGTCTCTGCCGACTTTTTCTCCTGCAGCCTTACTGCAAGGTCGTGCATTGCCTTACTTTTTTAGAACAAGTGGGAGGCCCGCAGCGTCGTACTCCATCCGAAAGTGGGCAGCTACACGTCTATCATACATGGAAACGTTGAAGGATACGGCTCCCAAGCCGAAAGGTTCAGTAATCGGCTAGTGCTCGCTTCGAATATGTGAATGCTGACTCTATCCAGCTAATCCAGCCAGACGGAGCGACACCGATCCCCAAAATCCTTAGGAGTGTCGGAGAATGAATCCCATTTCTATAATTCTGTCTGGTAGCCTTCATCTTCACCGATCTGAGGTGATCCCCGAGCTTTTCCATGGCCCACAAACAGCACACACGCTGTCCAACAGGGATTATATGGACCATTGTTACGTTGAGGATCTACAGCCCAATGTGGTAGTGGAGGATCTATAAAATGCTGACTAGCGTTTGAAACACATTGAAAATGATCTTCGAGGTCAGGATCAGCGTCAACCTGGGAAGAAATCCCAACACCGAGTTTGGGAGATTCGTTTCGACTTGTTTCGCATAATATGCATATAGTACTGCGTGCTAAGCTTTATCTTACCTCAATTCGTATACTTGTACACACACATTGAGCATTCTGAAGGCTGTTTTGACTTTCCAATCAAAAATCCTCTGGCACAATGTCCGAAGCACCATCCCCTCGTGACAATGTCCCTCGGATCTTTCAATCATCTTCTGCCTCCGCAAGCCGTTTGATACACCTGATTCCTGATGAGCTCGCAAGTGTCGTCCCAGACCACCCCATCTTCTCGTATCCCAGGACTGCAAAGCCACAAGACGGCTTCGTGGACATCTCGAGTAAATGCTTTGCCAATGGAATTAACAGAACCAGCTGGTACTTGGCATCGTTGTTGGGGATACCCAAGAAATTTGAAACCGTGAGTTATATGGGACCTAGTATGTTTGGCTCCTCAACTTGTCCCTATGACATGATTTGATATGTCAAAGATGATATACGGTACTTTCTCTTCATGTTTGCCGCGATCAAAGTGGGCTATAAGGTAGGCACTCTGAGATTTTCCATAGAATAGCCTTTGACGAGCCCTAGATGCTTTTCCTGTCGCCTCGGAACAATCTCGAAGGGCATCTGAACGTGCTCCAGGGTGTTGACTGCCAGACCTTTTTGAGTGCTCAAGATACCAACGTTGGACATATTGTGAGCAAAAGACCTATGCGTACGGGCATTGTCCCACAGCTTGAGGACCTCTTGGATGAATACCCCGTCAAGATATACCCATATACAAAGACTTTCGAAGAAGCCCGCATGGACCCTTGCCTCGTGCTACATACCACTGGATCGACAGGTTTACCGAAACCTATCACATGGAAAGTCGGCATCCTGAGCACTTATGAAGCATGGAGAACGATTCCACCAGTGGACGGTTATGTACCTACCACTGAGATTTACCAGCAATCGAAGAGAGCATACACTTCAATGCCACTGTTTCACACAAGCGGACTTAACGCAGGTATCACTTGGGCCCTGCTACTCGGTGTGACGCTAGTGTACGGTGCCCCGCATGTGATCCCAAATGCAGCCTATGCAGACGAGATGCATAAGTATGCAGAAGTTGATGCATCAATGGGAGCGCCGTCCATATACGAAGAGCTTAGCCGTGATCCTGAATCGCTTGCACGCATAGACAGATTGCATTACATTGTGGCGAGTGGCGGTGCGCATCCTCATGCCCTTTACAAGAACTCGTCTAACGATGGATAGCCCCTCTCTCAATCAATGCGGGTACACGCATATCTAAGCATACACGAGTCATCTCAAACCTCGGCGCTACCGAGACGGCATGCTTGCAGAGATTGGCGCCTGCGATCGACGATTGGGCATACTTCTACTGGCATCCCACACATTCTGGCATCGAGATGCGAGAAGTCATGGATGGCCTTTATGAATTGTTCCTCGTTCGAGATCCGAAGCTGGAGTTGTACCAAGGAGTTTTCAACACGTTTCCGGATGTTCATGAATGGTCAATGAATGACTTGTATTCAAGACATCCAGATCCTGCCAAAGGTTTCTTGCACATGTACCAAGGTCGGAAAGATGATATCATTGTGTTGAGCAACGGAGAGAAGATCGCTCCTGCGCTGATGGAAGCGACACTGATGAGTGACCCGCTTATCAAAGGCGCCATGGTTGTTGGAAAAGGCAAGTTCGAATCTGCGGCGCTTATTGATCTGGTCGAGGAGCCACCTAAGGTCGCCGTCCAACGGCACCAAATGGTGGAGAGGCTTTTGCCAGTCATATCTGAAGCCAACGTCCATGCGCCTGCCCACGGGAAGCTTGATCCGTATCACATACTTTTCGCAGATCCTAAGAAGCCGATGGCTTATCTGGGACAAGGGAAGATCCAAAGACATCGCACATACACTTTGTATGAAGAAGAAATCGAGGAGGTATACAAAGTCGCAGGCGATGCAAGCGAGTCTTTTGGATTCAGCAACCTTCCAGAATTGGATTTCTTCAGTGGAAAGAGCGTCGCTCAATGGCTTGAGCGGCTTTTTGCCGAGGTTACTGACGTCCAGGGGCTCTCCATGGATCGAGATCTGTTCGAAGCGGGTGTCGATTCCCTGCAGGTGATCAGAATAGCCCGCGAACTTCGGTTTCAGGCCAAGAGAGTGGGTTTGGGGAAAGCCGGCGCAGAAGGATTCCTTCCCACCGCAATCTATGCACACCCCACGCTCAGTCAGCTAACCGCATTCATCCTCCGGCAGGCCGACGTCAAATTATCGATCAACGGTTCTATCAACGGTCACATCAATGACAAGGTGAATGGTCACGCCAACGGCTATACCAACGGTCATGTGGGGAATCTCACATCCGAAAACATGCAAGCACTTCTCAGCAAGTATGCCAACAGTCTTCCGCGTTCAAGCCAGCAGCATCCCCTAGCCCCGTCACCGGAGAACATGACCGTTGTTCTCACCGGTAGCACCGGCTCCCTAGGATCGTATCTGCTCGACACTCTCTACCACAACAAGAACGTCTCGCACATTGTCTGTCTAAACCGCAGTTCCAAGGCCGCGGAGAAACACAACCAGACGGGTCCCAAGCGCGGCCTAAGTAGTGCTCTCGATCCGGACCGCGTCACATTCCTCAAAGCCGATTTATCGGAACCACAGCTTGGGTTGCAGAATTCGGTGTATGAGTACCTACGCACGACCGTGACGCACGTCATTCGTGAGTTTTTCAACCTCACCACCTTTCTTCCCCCCCCGGCACCCCCCCTTTCCTTAGCCCGTTCTACCCACTGAATTACTAGCTTCCAGATAACCAGTGGCCTGTCAACTTCAACTGGACACTCTCGTCCTTCGAGCCGTACATCCGCGGCGTACGCAATCTCGTCGACCTGTCCTTCGCTTCCACGCGCAAGTCTTTCCTCCTCTTCGTCTCGAGTGTTTCCGCCGTCGGCGCATGGAGGGGCCGTGGCTCCGTGGCGGAGGAGCCAATCCGCGACCTCAACGTCGCCGGTCAATCGGGTTATGGGCAGTCGAAGCTCATTTCCGAGTGCCTCCTCGACATGGCGGCTAGGATCTCTGGGGTCGCATCGGCCTGCTGCAGGGTCGGCATCGTCGCCGGTCCGGTGGAAAATAGCCTCGGTTTGTGGAACAGGCACGAGTACATTCCATCGGTGAGTCCCTAATACCCATGGCATATGGCATCTCATTCTGCCCCGATCTGATTTCTATCTGATCTGATCTGTTCTGCCTGAAAGATCATCGTCTCCTCCGCCTACCTCGGCGCCTTCCCGTCCACCTTTCCATCCCGAGATCGCATTGACTGGCTGCCAGTGGATAAGCTATCCAAGATTCTGGTCGAAATCCTTGTCTCCTCGTGCACGACAACAGCGCCCCAATGCCTCATCAACAATAACGGCCAAGGAGGCGGCACCCAGACGTACCACGTCGTCAATCCAAACACGATGTCGTGGTCGGCCCTCGTGCCGTGGATCCTGTCCTCTTATCCCCATGACGTCGACATGAGGAACGTCCAATTCGACGAATGGACCGAAGAACTGAGCCAGAGTGGCGACCATTTCGTCGACCCGGAGAGGAATCCGGCTGTTAAACTTTTGGATTTCTATCGAGGCGCCGCGAGGATTAGCAAGGGGCCTCGGGTGCTGACGTCGCACAGGGCCGAAAAAGCCAGCCAGACGCTGCAGCGCGTTGGAGCTGTAAATGAGAAATGGGTAAGGATCTGGATGCGACAATGGGGTTTTGGGATGGGTTGATCAAAACACTCTGGGTTGGGATTATGATTAGCACCAGTGTTTGCGATCATATAGACAGAGAGAGAATTTGATAGACATAGAGAGAGTGGACAAGGAGCAAACGGTTATAGATATCATGACTTTCCTCATCGATCATTACTCACTACGCAATCTCGAGGATAGGTAACCATACACGCTTTCGGTCCACTAGTCGCCTGGGTGGAGCGAACTTGGCTCGACAGTACATACTTGGCACCAGAGAGAGCCCTCCCTTGAACGTTGCCTTTATTTGAATTTCAGCTACCTGAATTTCCCGTTCGGGTTAAGGTACCTAGCCCTGACCCATACATACAGCTCCTGTACGGTGATATATGACCTAATAAATACGCTCTATGTCAGGGGCCTACCCCTGGGGCAGGGGCAGGGGCAGGGGCAGGGGCAGGGCACCTGAGGTGACTGGATGACCTAGGTCCAGAGCATAATGCGCTACATACCATACATAGGGGTTGGTAGGATGCATGGCATGGTGAAGTGTGATCGATGGAGGTATAAATCTAGTATATTGAGTATGAGGAAGGAAAGCTATGAAAGGGGAACCGTTCCTTAGAAGTAGGGAAGCAATGCCAAGACCTAATATCGGCTGTTCACTAGGTGCCGAAGTAGAACCCTGAATCCGAGCATTCAGCGGTAGGTCCGTGACAAAGAGCTTAACCCAAAGCTTTTTTGTTGTAGGATTCTCAAGTAATGCCAAGCACCGAGTATCCTTGGATATTTAGGGGGACCTGCCTAAATATCCATGGACATCTCGGGGCTTGGCATTTCTCGGTATTTCTTCGGCATTACTTGCTCCATCTATACCTTACGGCAGAGTGCTGGGCGTACTAGTCTTGGGTGAAGTTCCATAAGCCACTGATATTAACGCTAGCTGGCCAGAGCGGCTCCAAGGTATTGAAGGAATCTACCGTGAAGGCCAAGTCCATAGAGCCTGCTACCGCGTTCTGAATCAATGCGAACGATCCCTCGTCTGGCTGGGAGCCGATGCCTGTACTGTCATCGCGAGTGTTGCTTGGGTTAGGGCTGCTAGAGATCCGCAAAGTCTCGACTATATTCGAGGACGGAGGGTTCGGCGTGATCAAATTGCCCTGGAAGCGATCAATGAGAAGATCGGCTTTGAAGGTGAGGTCGCGAGTCACTTTCGCCGCACTCGCAGCAATGGCGAAATTATTACCGAACTCTTGGAATACGCTGATGGCGCTATCGATGGCTTTGCGTGTCGAAGGAGTGGACGGGTCGAGGGGGTAGGCTAAGATGAATCCGATCATCGAGAGAGTGGCATTCCATTGCCATTGAAACGCTTCGTGCCAGCCACTCAACATTTTGGTCTCTGTAAGCATTTGATCCATGATATGAGTGATGGCTATCGCATGGTTGACGCATGAGATTGCGTTCCCTTTAGCAAACGGTAAGCAGGAGCTGGATTCTGTAGAAAAACAAATAAAAGGTCGATAGAGGTTCATAGTAAGGTTGTGATACAAAAGTTCGAGTAGTAGTCGCTGCCGCTGAAGCCATAACGGAGCAAAAAGTTCCATCTCTAATGGCGACCTATCCGTGGAGAAGGGCTCTCCAGTGCCCTTTCTCTTCGTCTTTAACGCCTTGGGGAGATTTTGCAGCCAGATCTGAAGACATTTCACACTCGACAAGAGGAACTCAGCACAGTCTTCGAGGGTTTGAGGATCGCTGTAAAGTGTTGTCCCATCTTTTGCGCCGAGAATATCTGCACACTTGTCCAAAAAAGCGATATAGATCGCACGAGCCGCCAGGACAAGCTTCGTGTTCTGTAGACTATAAGTATGCCAGGTAACGTCTTGGGCAGAGGCACAATTAGAGTCTGAGAGCAAGGCCAACTCTTGATCGTCAGCTGGTAAACTGCAGGACACTTGAGATATGTGGGCCGACCATGGCCGTCCAAGCTTCATGCATGTCTTGCTTTCTAGAGTATATAATGTCCACCACAGCCGTTTTCGTAACTCCCTCTGGTTCCGTGGCATGTCTGCAGGGGGTTCCAAGTGAAGGCCTAAGATATGAGCGGTCCGGACTGCGAGAGCTAAAGTACTGTAAGCCATATTCTGGAAAGACGCGCTGCAAAGGTAGTAAACCGAAAAGATATAGCATTGCAGGGTCGTGTTTGAGGGGTTTTCCAGCTCGCACGCGAGTAATGTTTGAGACCTGTGATATAGCCACCGGCCCGCGATGGTGGCATCGCTGCTGTCTACATCCAGCTTGGGCTCCGTAGCTGCGTTGCTACGTGGTACAGATGCGACACCGTATTGCATACATAGGGCAAGGACGATGTCGACGAGGGCTGAGGGCTTGCGAGATGTCCCAGATGTCAGCCATAATGACTTATAATGTTCCCTGAATGCCGCCTCCTCAATGATCTGCAAGGTGCAATGATACGACTGCCAAAACAAGTCCAGGAAGTAGTCCTCTTGTGTCGCTGTCAAGTAATCCCCATTTGTTGAGCCGTCTGTTGGTATGCTAGTCTCTTCAAGGTTGTCTCTCTTCAGGCTTGTAGGGCTGGCGAAGGACCTACTCGCTGAATTAGGCTGCATATGATGGTCAAAATGCGGCTGTTGGAGCGCCGTGCCCAGGTAGGAACTCATCCGGCTGATGAAGTAGAACGAAGATGCAGGACCATAATATTGTGTCTGATGTGACTGTGCAGCCCTAGTGTAGATACCTTCCCAGGTCTTCCTAGATCCGCCATGTTCTCCTAAAGGATCAATGACTGCAGGCGACGACGTTGGTGACGTGGCGAACGAGGATGTATCATCATGCTTCTGGGCTTGTTCTTCCAGTTCCTTGACCCGCAATCTCAATCGTTCAATTTCTCTGAAAGACGTAAGTCAATCTGACCACATCCTTTCCGTAAGATTACGGGATAGATACCTAAATGCGTGGGGAAGTGTTCGGACTTCACTCGTCCATTCATTGCTACACTGTCCACCTCTATTTTGGCAATTGTAGCAAGGGAAATTGTTGTCGCACTTGATGCGGTGTACACGGCACCAGTCACAAGCTCTGGCGACCTGATTGCGTCTTGACCGTGACAGCGTTGATGGTGAGCGAGGAGGGGCACCAGCGAAGGTTGTGAACATGATGATGCTTGCAAGCTAGCGCGAGAAGTACCAACGAAAGTATGGTATACTCCTACTTGAGCTTTTACCTCCGACCTGTCGGTGGACATGGATCATCAAGAGCAGTGACACGGGAAGAAGGTAAGTTTTTTGGTGAAACCTTGGATCAGGCTGTAAGGCTTAGTTGACGTGTTGACGAATCCGAGGTGTAGGTCTATCTATGCCGTCTTTCGCCGAAGACACTGTCTGGGAAGCAGATGCACAGTCAGCCAGTCAGACAATTAGATGATGGGATCAAAACATAGTGACGCACCCAGAGCCTGGCCAGTTTCGAAGGATTCCATCGGGATTCAGGATGAATTGAGAGGGAAATGTAAGACGTATGGCCTCACCGACTTTTGCCGCTCGTGTAAGGCTCGAGCTGAAGCAGAGCCTCTAAAATTCAGCAAGCTGTAGTAAATTTGAGCCGATGTTAGCATATGTACAGCACTAGTAGGGTCGCCATCTCGGACTCGAGATTGCAGGTATGTTTAAATAGTGGTATAAAATTTTAGTCTGGTACGGTATTTTAAATTATGTAGGCAAAATCTATGTACTGATACCGCCGTATGGGCTGCCCCATACATGGCTATATGGTATCCCCATACATTGTTATTCCGTTGCTCAATACCGCCATATGGCAGCCCCATATCTCATCATTTCGTTGCCTCGTACACCCCAATGTAGGTGCCCCATACCGTCATATGGTAGGTCTATACACCACTCTATGGCAGCTCCATACACACCATTTGGATGCCCCATATCTCACTATTTAGATGCCCCATGCATGACCATATGGGAGCTTCATACATCATCATATGGCAGCCCAATAGACCCTCATATGGTAGCTCCATAGCGCGTCATATGGTAGCCCCAATCCCACCATTTCGTTGACTCATACACCCAAATATGGGTGCCCCATACCGCCATATGGCAGCTCCATTCAACCCCATATGGGTGCCCCATACCGCCATATGACAGCTCCATTTAACCCCATATGGGTGCTCCATACACCACCATTTGAATACCCCATACCCCACTATTTAGGTGCCTTATACATGGCCATATGGGAGCTTCATACACCATCATATGGCAGCCCAATAGACCCCCATACCGCGCCATATGGTAGCCCCATTCACCCTATATGACAGCCCAATACACCGCCATATAGGTGCCCTATACACCGCCATTTGAGTGCTCCATACATCGCTATTTGAGTGCTCCATACATCGCTATTTTACGCATGTGGCATACCATTGGCACCATTATATGACCGTATAGTAGGGTAATCAGGTAGGGTAGGATTCGGCGGAAGTAGAAGGAAGGTGTTTCAAAAGGCAAGGTCTTGATCCTATTTCATATTTAGTATATAATCTAGGTAAACAAACAAATCAATATTACACGATAACGATACAAAGGCGTGACAGGCGCGTTTCATTTTTGTTCTGAATATCAGTAACAGGGCGAGTATGCGTAAATGTGGTATAAGTCTTGAAATATTGTATGGAATAGAAGGATGGAGCTGAAAGGGTGGGATGCAGGTGAAACGGATTGATGAGGGAAAAAATGGAGCGGGAAATGAGATCACGTGAGGTAGCACTTGGCAAATAATTGTATCCAATCGGGTGCGTGAAGCTTATATCTTTCCATATAATATAGATGGTCTAGGGTAAGAGGTAGGCACTCCCAGTGCGGCGTTTATTTAATTCGAAGTCTTGGTGGTCGAGGGATCACGGCCTAGTAGCCGGCCCTAATAAGGCCCCGATATACTTCGTATTCAGGGTAATAGAGCTTAGCGCGTTATAGAACACTAATATTATTTACAAGCTACTAAAAGTTTCTATTACCTAGAAAGGATAGATAGATATATATATTACTAGGTTAAAGCTTTTAAGAGCTATTATTAGTTGGGCGCTAAGTTTTATTATGCCTGTAGGGAAGTAGGGCCCCGAAAACAATGATTTTAGGACCTAACCTCGCTTCGGGCCTCGCTTATTGACCTAAGGTAGTTTCGGGGCTTACCCTCCCCGCGAGCCAGTTGAATTTTTTTTTATTTTTTTTATTTTTATTTTTTTTTATTTTTTTTATTCATGGCAAGCCTTAGATAGAAGAGTACTTGTCAGGGTTGTATGTGCACATGAGGATCAATCTGCGGGAAGAGTTGCTACCTTACATACTCTACCGTACATACTTTAGCATTACTGATACAGAAAAAGGCCGTAGGAAAGGGACCGGAGTATTCAAGGATCAAGGATAGGAGAGATCTTCGACATCTTTTCAATGCAAATATCTGCAAACACAGACTCGATCAGAACTTCAGAAGCAGTGTACATCTGCCGTTGCACGATATGATGGGAATGATTGAAGAAAATGTGGAAGCTCAAATATACAGAGAATACAGCTCGCTCTGGACTTTTCGGCCTTTACGATGCTCTCGCAAGATAAAGCCATGCGTCTCAGGCTCCGGAACAAACGTGCTTACCTTATTCATACCTGGCCAAAAGGAGTTGTTCCTGCAGTTTCCGAATTAGTCTTTCGCATTGGTATATTGGTCTATGTTTGACACAATGCGACACAATGAAATGCCAAGTCTGAACTTCTTACTTGAACATCTCTTTCTGTGTCATCGCCTTCTTGTGACTGCATTGGCATTCATCCTACCGAGTTTGCAATCACCATGGCCGACACTACACTTTCTGCGCCAATCTCTACCTTGGCCGGGCAACTCAATGTCGAGAAAGTCCCTAGTGACAGCGGCTCCCCTAACGAAGCCTCCCCTGAGACCCGCTCCACCAGGGAGGACTCACAGCTTTCTACTGCCAACGACGGGGCCGAACCGCAGCGCCAAGTCACTGGCTTTCGCTGGCTGCTGGTCTGCTTGGCTATCTTCTCCGGCAACATCCTTTACGGCCTCGATACTACTATTGCGGCTGACATTCAAGCCTCCGTATCCGAGACGTTCAACAATGTCACCCAGTTGGGTTGGCTTGGTGTTGGGTTCACTTTGGGCTCCACTGTAACCATCTTGCCGCTGGGCAAAGTCTATGCTAGCTTTAATACCAAATGGGTATTTATTGGTTGTCTTACAATGTTCGCCGCGGGAAGTGCGCTGTGTGGTGCTGCCCCATCCATGAACGCGATGATTGTTGGCCGAGTGTGGGCGGGCGCTGGAGGTGCGGGGGTATACCTTGGGTAGGAACTCTGACCGGCGTGCTTTTCGACTCTTGAATACTGATTGTGGGGATAGCACTCTGAATCTTGTTACTGTTACAAGCACTCCAAAGGAGCAGCCGTTTTATGTGGGCATGACAGGTTTCGCCTACGGCAGCGGATGCATTTTAGGGCCTATCGTGGGAGGTTCCTTGGCCGACAGTTCTGCTACTTGGCGATGGGTAAGTAGCCGATGTGGACAGAGTCCCATCCCAACGGTCCTGCTCACGTCTCTCAAATAGGCTTTTTACCTCAATTTGGTGATTTTCGGGGCTATGACTCCCATCTACTTGTTCTTGCTACCATCACTCCCGCGACAGACAGACACGACTTTCCGGTCAAAATTAAAAAGCCTCGACTGGCTCGGTACCGTTCTCACAGCTGGCCTGTACATCTCTTTCACAATGGCATTTTCCTTCGGAGGGGCCATCTGGCATTGGAACGATGGCCGTGTCATCGCCTTGATCGTGGTCTTCGGCATTCTTACCATCACCTTTAGTGTGACGCAATACTACTCGGTTCTGACTAACGAGACAGATCGGTTGTTTCCATGCGAATTCCTCCGCGATCCACAACTTATACTTCTGTACGTGTGTATGGCATGCGGTGGTGCCGCTCTCTTCGTCTCTATCTACTACATTCCACTTTACTACCTCTTCGTCCACGGCGATAGCGGTACTCAAGCAGCTGTCCGCCTCCTCCCATTCATCTGCCTCTACGTTGCCACTATCCTTATATGTGGAGCTACTATGGGACGGACTGGCTACCATATGGTGTGGTACCTCCTCAGCGGCATCTTTTTGACTTGTGGTGGTGCTGCGATGTACACAGTCCGGGCAGATACGGCGTCCGCAAATATTGATGGCTATGCCATCCTATTGGGGCTTGGGATGGCGACTACCCAAGCCGGATATGCGGTAGGACCTCTCCTGGTGAAGCCAGACCGAGTCCCCGAGGTCATCCAATTCTTGAACATATCGCAAGGCCAAAGCCAGCTCTTTGGCCTGACCATTGCCAGTGCCATCTTTCAAAGCATCACCTTCTTAGGCTTGAAGACCGTCTTGGCAGGGACCGACTATTCCGACAGCGAGATCCGAGCTGCTATCGCCGGCGCTAAGAGCACAGTGCTGGAAACGGCGACTCCGGAACTCCGAGCCCAATGCATCAATGTCCTTGTACGCACCATTGATGACGACTGGGTCCTGGTTATTGCCGCTGGTGCCTTGTACACGCTCTGCTCATGTTTCCTGACACGCAGACGGTTTTTGCGGTGAGAATTTGGCTTGCTTTTTGATCAGTAGCAGGTGTAGCACGGGAACAGAATGTCATGTAGATCCATAGATGGCTTTATTAGAATATAAGCAAAGAAGCCGGGAATAACGGTGTTATCGGAGCCTCGGGCGTAGCGTCTCGAAAAGTTTTGCCAAGTGATACTCCGGTGCTCCTTTCAGTGTCCTGCAGATAATCTGCAAAACAAAAGGCATACAACGTAAATCCCTCTGCCCCTCGCCAACAATCACTTTTCAATCAGAAGGAAATACTACGCCATTCAACATGAGCCTTCCCCAGACGTATAAGCAGGCAGTCTTCAAGGAGGCCGACGCTCCTTTGACCATCGAGAATGTGAAGCTGACCCCGCCTGGCAAGGGAGAAGTCTTGGTCAAGGTTGAGGCATGCGGTGTCTGTTTCTCCGACATGTTTGCGCAAAAGAACATCATGGGAGGTGGCTTGTAGGTTTCTTTCTTTCCACATTTCATTTACAGTAGCTACTGGAGCTGGTCCCCCTTTTTTTTTTTTTGGATCGAAGATTCCTAAAGAAAGAAAGAGAAGAAGAAAAAAAAAACAATGGCAAATCTCATGGCATCCACATTTGAAGAATGGGCAGAGCTAACACCATTTTGCCAACTTAGTCCCATTGTCCCTGGCCATGAAATCGTTGGACACGTCGCTGCTGTCGGTGACGGCGAGTCAGTGTGGAAGATTGGTGATCGAATTGGTGGGGCATGGCATGGAGGTCACGACGGTGAGCTTTGATGATTGCCAACGATCTACGAGGAAACCGAGTCGACATGATTAACCCATCCTGTCTGAGGCAGGTACTTGCAAGGCATGCAAGAAAGGTTGGTTTCAGATGTGTGACAATGAAGTGGTCAATGGTGAAACCAAGGGTGGTGGCTGTGCGTGCTTCATGCTCCCAATAACAGCCTCTTCAACTATCTTTGATGAGATTAACTTGACCGATAGATGCCCAATACTGTAAGTTGCGCACCGAAGCTGCAGTGCGGGTTCCTCCCCACGTTGATGCCGCAAAATACGCACCCATTCTCTGCGCCGGCGTGACTGTTTTCAACTCAATGCGGCACATGAACATTCCGCCAGGCGCCAGCGTCGGTATTCAAGGGCTTGGTGGTCTCGGACATTTGGCAATTCAATACGCCAACAAGTTCGGCTACCGCGTTGTTGCCTTGTCTCGTGACTCGAAGAAGGAAAAGTTTGCGAGGGAGCTCGGTGCTCACGAATATGTCGACGCTAGCAAGACTGATACAGGCGAGGCTTTACAGAAACTTGGGGGAATGTCACTAATTGTTGCCACTGCACCAAGCGTTGACGCCATCACACCGTTGCTGAAGGGGCTCGGTATTCTGGGCAAGTTGCTAATCTTGTCAAGTGAGTTTGTCTTGGTGAAGTTGATGGGTGCTCAAGCGGTTTTAACAAGGTACTCTCTAGTCCCTGGCGAAGTTCCCGTGAACACCGGCATCATGGTAAGAAGAGACCACTCATAAACTCGAGGGCAAAGCACAGCTGACCAGAGAACAGATTCGATACGGACTCTCGGTACAATCCTGGCCTAGTGGCCATGCTACTGATGCGGAGGAGGCCATCGAGTTCACCGAGCTGGAGAACATCAATTGCATGGTCGAGAAATTCCCACTGGCGAAAGCCAATGACGCTTTTGGTAGATTTCCGTCACTCTTGGATCCTTTGGTGACTGACCTCTTTTCGCAGATGCGATGATGAAGGGGACTGTGCGTTTTAGAGCCGTTATCACGATGGACTAGATTGTTGGTGTAGGTAACGGTCAATAAAAGGTGGCAACGAGCCAGTAGCCTTCCACCACTAAACACAACGGAATACAGCAGATTTATTTCACAGTGATTACTTAAAGGGAGATCCAGATTTTCATCCAAAAGGATGAGCCTAGCTGCATGAAAGGCAATATAGCAGAGATTGCAATACTTGCTATCCAAGTAGAAGTGTCAATGAAAGCTTTTTCTGAATAAAAGCATAGCAACCCAAAAGGCAAACTGAGCTGGATCTAGAAGTGTCATCAGGTCTTGAGGCCGGAGTGATCAAGATTTAGCTGCACTCTCGGCAGATGTTAGATATGCTTCCACGAGGCGCAAGGTACAGATGTGCAAAGCCCTTCATCCCTTAGGCTAAAAGCCGCAAGGTGATAAAGGTCAGTAGGTTAGCTTTAGATCAGGCTAAGCCTACCGACTGGCTACCGGAAAGTATTCAGATCTACTTTTACCTAATCCACCTGACTCTTCAGCAAACCGGCGAATTTGTAAGCATTGTAAATGACCCAGATCCTGTGCATATCGGCCCGAGGTAGTATATTCTCCGAATATGCACCTGTATCTTCCTTTCCACGTGACGGTCAAACCGGAGGCCCCCGGTTACGACCTCCATGGACGGCTATACGAATGTAATCCTCGAGGAAAATGATCAAATTCTGGCAGTTGTATGCAAGATGGAGGGTGGATTCCGGCGGGCCAGATAACCCAAAATTGCGGACATGGCCGAAAGGCGCAGTGGCTGGGGTACATATCCAGTCGTAGCCTCCTCAGTAGAATCATGGACTCTCACAGACACACACATACACACCAGAATATTGAAATACGGGTAAGCCACTGTGCGCTAGGAGAACACTCAGCTCGACTCTGACCTCAATCAGCGCTTAGATGATGGTGGTATCGGACCGTGCCATCGCCTGTTTTTGTTGTTTCCGCGACTCCTTTGGGGAAATGTCATTCTTTGAAGCACGTATGTGGCACCTTGTGGCACATACTACCCACCATTCACAAGGCCCGAAGATGGACGACCGCTTGAGAGTCTGGTTCCATGGCTGCCTCACGTCATCCGGCACTCCAGAGGCATAGCTTCCGCTTAGGCTACTGTTCATAATCTTTCCCAAAGTGAAGACGTGACTTCGGGTAGCCTGGAATATGACTACTCTCGACAAGGGCAGTAAGACGGAGTAGTCGATTACGAATGTAACGTCGAGATATGAGGACGGGAGCATATATTTAGGCTGGTTCTCTCAGTCTGAATTCCTTCCCCAGTTGTTCAAGGGCTGATTTTAGTTCAACACTGCATGTACCTTCCCTGACTTGCTTTCCCTACTTTACCGACTCTTATATTATCGACTGCTCCCCGTGCCGTGAACTTGGATTGATCATACCACTATGAACCAAGCGTTGAGGATCGTAAGCGCCCTCGCGGCATGTGCAACATCTGTGCAGGCCGCTCCTACGGTTTCACCTATACAAGCTCGAAGCCTTTTAGGCTCATCTTTCGGAGTACCCGGAAACAACGCCACCTTTGCGTATGTGATTGTAGGTGGAGGGACTGCTGGATTGACGTTAGCTACGAGGCTAGCGGAACAACAGAGTGGTCGCGTTGCTGTCGTTGAAGCAGGCGGCTTCTACGAGATTGGCAATGGTAATATTAGTCAAGTACCTGCTGGCGACGGAACCTTCGCGGGAACAGCGAAGGACGATTGGCAGCCTTTAGTAGATTGGGGTTATGTGACCACTCCTCAAGCTGTAATTTCAAGACTGGACTCCTAGCGCCTGAGTTGAGCTGACTCGGACAACAGGGACTATACGGTGATGCAATCCATTACGCGCGTGGGAAGTGTCTTGGTGGAAGCTCGGCAAGGAACTACATGGCCTATCAGCGAGGCACTCGATCTTCGTACCAGAAGTGGGCCGACGCAGTTGGGGATCAAAGCTATACTTTCGACCGACTGCTGCCCTTCTTTGAAAAGAGTTTGAAATTTACTCCACCGGATATGGATCTGAGGTTCGCGAATGGGACGCCTGAATATGATCTAACCGTTCTAGGGAATGGTTCTGGTCCCTTGTCCGTCACCTTCTCACATTACGTCCAGGCGTTTGGCACATGGGCGACAAAGGGTCTCCAGGAAATTGGTATCCCGATTGTGAAAGGTTTCCAAAGTGGCTTTTTGTTGGGCCAGTCTTATAGCATGTTCACGATCAATGCCACTACCATGACGAGGGACTCCTCGGAAACGTCTTTCCTTCGGAGAGGGCTAGCCTATCCCAATTACCTGGTCTATCAAACTACCATGGCGAAGAAGATTTTGTTCGATACGAACAAGAAAGCAGTCGGT